>VZSZ01003188.1:80340-158984 GCA_013398815.1 Ibidorhyncha struthersii | reverse complement strand
GGAGCCCAGCCGGAGTGGGGAGCGCTGCCAGCCATGCCCCGGAGAGCTGGGCGCAGCGGCAGCTAAGGATGGTGCCCAGCCTACCTCCTGCCCTCCTCCTCCTCTTCCTCCTGCAGGTAAGGTGCTTCTAAGTCCTCTTCTGCCTTCCTCCCCATCACCCCTCCGCACCCCGCACCGCTCGCTTTCTCCGCAATGACTTTTCCGTTTCTTTGAAGGAAGGGAAAAGTAAAAGGAGAAACCGCTACACAAAGGGCCCTCAGGAGAATTCCTCCAGTCCGGGCACGGGGGCTTGGCAAAAGCTCACGATGCCCAAAAACTAATGGGGAGGGGGCTGGAGCCGGTGAAAGGATCATTAAAGGGGGGGGACTTGCTGGTAGATCCTCCTGAGCACTGCTCAGCTCTCCCAGCAGCTCCCTGCCTCGCACCTCCCAGTGAAACCAGCTGCCACCAGTTTCCCTTAGGCTGCTGGGAGGGGGCGGCCGCTCTGGGGGTGTGATGATGAATGGGGACAGCATAAATGTACCCCCCCCCCCTTATTATCTAAGAAACCTCTCCTTTTCCCCCCCAACAGGAAAGCACAAGACTTTCCTCTCTAAATTGCTTGCTCTGGAACTGTAGCCACTGCTAATTTTGCAGCTCTGCACAAAATGCAAATGCTTTGTCAGAAGCAATATTCCTCCTCCCTGAGGGCTCATCGAGAAAGGAAACGTTCCCAGCCCAAAGCACGTTTAAATCGCAAACCCTGGGGAAACGAGGAGACGAAAAGGTTTCCAGTGAAATCCTGAACATTGTTTGAACAAACCTAGGTAGGCAGTTAAACAAAATGATCAGGTCTTTGATTAAACCTCTGTGTCAAAGCAGGTTAAAAGAAAAAAAATTCGCCTAGCTCGCTGCAAAATGCTGTCTCAGTGGCCCAGTTGTGACTGCAGAGTTAAGACAGCAGAAAAAGCGGAGGGTCAGTCCTCCCTGTTAGCACCGTTGTGGTTCGTACCCCGCGGGCTGGTTTCTCCCCGTGCCTCGCCAGCGGTAAGAGCAGGGAGGAGTATTTAACTGCACCTTTGGGACAGGAAAGTTCTCACCTAAGCGATGAGAAGACCTGAGATGCGCCAGGTGACCGCCTTGCCAAGTTGGTGTTGCTTTTAAAAGCTCCTCTTCTGAGCAGCTGCTTTCTTCTATAACTGCACACCCCTCATCCTGTTTTATAAGAGCTCTTTTGCGGTTATATTCCCCTGTTCGGGTTTTGTGTTGTTCTGATTTAAGAAATGAAGGTGAGACAGGGCAGGACCTCTTCCCCCCCCAGCTCAGGTCTTCCTTGGCCAATATGTGGGGGCACCATTGGCAAAGCCACAGAGCAGTGTCTGAGATGGGGACAGCCAAGTGAGCATGACAGCTCCTGATAGCTAGTGTGAGCAAAAAGTGGTCAAAAAAAAAGCCCACAGGTGCTGAGACACCATTCCCACCCTCTGCTAAACCTCCTCAGGCTCGGGGGTTTCCCTGGCCACCCCTGCATGTCCCCCAAGGGTCGTCTCCTTGTGAGGATGGAGGGTCAAATGCTCAAAAACCTGCCAGAGTTTGAGAGCAAAACCACTCCCCCATGCAGACTGGAACCAGGAGGGAGTCCCGAAAACCAACCCAAGCAAAGAGAAGTCTCTCCCGGCCAGCTCCAAAAAGAAACACCCAATCTACAAAACACCCCTTTGCAATCAAACCATCTGCTGCTTCTTATAAATATACGCATTCCAAACTCAGACCCTTCTCCAGCACAATCCCAACCCTCTCCTGGGGACAACGCAGGCTGAAAGGCAATGAAACTCCAGCCTCAAGTGAGCGTGGCCCTGCGGCCAGGCGTACCCACAGCAGCGTCCAGCAGGGACCTGCAGCAGCCTGGCTCCGTCAGAGAGCTCAGCGGGGGCCAATCTCCCCTGCTTGGGCAGGTTTTTGCAGCTTGCAGGTCCCAGGGCTGGCACACGTAAGGTGTCCCCCAGGCATCTGGCCAGCAGCTCCAGTTCAGCATCCATTTGTCCACCTTGCCTTGCTGGGTCCCTCGGGGGGTCGGACGGACAGACCAGGAGACAGGCAGCCAAACTTGCTGCAAAATGCTCCCCGGCACCCTGCAAGTCCTTTAAACAAACTACGCAAGCGGTTAAAAACAAACAGTTCACCTGCAGCTTTGTCAGGAACCGATGACATTTCTGGGGCTGATAAAACTGTTTGCAAAAGCATTTTGTGAAAAACCAGGCTTTGATGCTGGGGGTGGGCTGGTTTGCTCTCTTTCTTGATCAGCTCCAGCAGCAAAAAGCCCCCAAACCCGCCCCCTACCCCTCCGCTGCTCAAAGCCTTGCGTAAGACACGGAGCTGCCGTAGCAGGACACACTGACCCTGGGGATCTCTTCCAGTCCTCGCTTTCCTTAAAAGCCAGAGTTGATTCAGCGTGTGTGAAATCATCCCTGCGGTTTCGCATCTCTAGTGAAGAAGTGAATGGAAATGGCACAGCCTGTTCCCAGAATAGCTGCTCTATCGCCATAGGATGAATATATAGAAATACGTTAGGAATAGCCTGCACAGCCGGCTCAACCCTGCCCTGAAATACAGCTCTGCTCACCAGAAATCCTGCACAGGGCTGGCCCAGAAGTTTGTTACAAGTGACGAGCTCGAGCCGAGGTCCGAGTTTGCAGCATTTAGAGAGGCTGCGTCCATGGTTTTATCTTGGAGAACAGTATTTGGACCCGAAACAAAGCATAAATCATTTGCGTGGGGTTCCCTCAACAAACCGAGGCCAGGAGCCATTGTCCAGTGCTTGAGAGCTGTCACTCGTGAGCGGGTGGCTTTTTCTGAAGATGGGATAACATACCCAGAGGTGCATCTGTTGGGTTTTTTTTTCCTTAACTGTATTTTGAGCTCATAGAAGAGACCTTCCTTCTCTGCAGTGCCCTGCTTTATCAATGAGTCCCCCGCCCAGAAGCAATCGCCTCCATTCAGATGGCAGAGGGCAAGTGGTGTTGGCTTTTTCCAGATCATGGTCCCTCTTCCACCCTGAAATCCTGTACTATTTGCCCTGGAAAGGCAATGGCAGATGCAGCTTTGGTATGGTCAAGCTTTCCTTAGCTGTGAATGCAGATAAACTGGAGGAAAATTATAGGTGAATCAAATGGCAGATGTTCAACCCCGGGTATGACCCTAAAAAGGCGAGGTGTGAAGGGGGGGTGCTTGGGGCAGCCGAGGTGTGGGGCTTGGGAGGCAGCTGGGGAAAACGAATCTCCAACCCCAAAATGAAAATATCTGTGAATGCAGGCGAGTCCCGCCTGTACAATCTGCAGGAGAGTTTAATACAACCACCTTAGCAAAACAGCCCTCCCTGTGCTTGCGTCCATCGCTCCAACTCTTCTTTAGCAGCCTTTGCTCTGGCAAATCCGGATGCCATAGGAGCCACTTTGGTTCACGCAGTGGCCCCTTCCCCAGCTTGTTTGTGCCTTTAGCTTCCAATAGCAGAATGCCATTATTCTTTTTTTCACCCGTCCCCAAAAATCCATTCCCTTTTTGATAGATAAATCAGATTTATTTATGGCAAGTGAGAGAGACCAGAGCTTAATCCAGGAAAACCTTTAATTGCTCATAGATCAGGTTTTACAGGGCATTCGTTTAGCCCTGATTGATATTCTTTTGTTAGGATCTGCATCCAGCACGCTCAGAGAAAGACTATAAACAGAATAAATACTCACACCAAAGCCGCTGTCTACACACAACAGGGGCTGGCCCTCTAATATGGCTAAATTCATAAATTCACAGATTTTAATGCCAGATGGAGGCGTTCTCGCTGCCTGCTCTTCCCCCCCCGAGTAACATCAGCCACAGAAAATCCCCCCGTGGTTCTTGCTTTGAGCCTGGTTCCGCTGCCTGCGCTTTGCCTTGATGCCTTGGCGCGAGCAGGGCTTCTGATGTGGCTTTGCACGGAAGCAAGTGAAGAAGCACCGGGGCGGTTGTTAGTGAAGCGAGGGTCTCGGAGAAACCTTGAGCTCTGGGGGTGGCAAAGCACGTCGCTGTCAGGGCTAAGGCAGGGGGTTGTGGAGGGGGTCCTTCATGGGCCAAATGCTCCCCGAGGGTTTCATTCGCTGCTTGGACCGGGGATGGGACTTACGCAAGTGAAACCCCCCAAGGTGGAGGTGGTAAGAAGATGACCAGCTGCAGAAGATGGTGCCTGGAAGTCAGAGGAGACAAGGGCAAAGGGATCCCCCACAGCCGGGGGGAGGCAGGGGGCAGGGGGGGCTGGGCAGCAGGGGCTGGAGGCACCCTGGCCACCTCCAAGCACATTTGAGGGAGCAGCTCTTTCCGTAAGGCTTTTCAAGGCTGTGCTGTCGGCAAGACGTGCTGCTCTGTGCCCTCCCTTCCCGCGCCGCTGATGTTGCTCTGCCATCCGAGGTTGGCATCCAGCTCTTTTAACATTCACTGTATTTAACACCCAAAGTCTGGCACCTTTTTCTGCAGGCTTGGGGCCAAGAGCAAGCTCGATCCCAGCCCAACACCCCAGGGAACCTCAGTGAAGGTCCAGGGCAGGGAGGCTGTGCTTAGCCCTGTCCGTGTGTCCCAGGAGGTTTTGGTTCTTCCACATCAAGTGCCTCGGGAGGCGGCAAGCCCAGCCAAGCTGGGGAGCAGAAGTGATGGGTGAGAAAGGTCGCTGCAGCCAGGATGACTCCAGGGTGGCTGGTGTTGACCACCCTCCCAGGGAGGTCTCAGTGGCCGTCACCATCCATCGGTCCTGCTGACCTCCCCAGCTTTGTGCAAAGCCACTGGCTCGCACTGCTTCATCCTGCTAATCGCTCCACTCTCCAATTACAGCCCTGTCGGCAGTGGAAAACCCAAGCCCCATCTTAGATTGCTAATTAGGCTATGAGCCATCTATCTCGCTGCTCAGAGCTGTCAGCCCTTCCTGCCACGCAGATCCGATCTTGTTTGAGGCAATAAGATATCAAGGGGGGACAAGCCTGTCTCTGGGTAGTACGGGGCGGGGGGGTTGATGTTTGACTCGGATGTGAATATATTAATTAATATCTGTGGATTGCTTTGGAGAGGGAAAGCACTGCAGGGGGACATTAATTCCTAATTGTTATTAATTGAATTTCGCTGCTAGGTCAGTGGCGGGTCACAGAGACTGACGCCGTGCGTGTGTGTATGTGATTGTGCTGCTCACACTCATACCAGCAGCGAGACCCCCAGCCTGCTCAGGCCCAAGAGCTGATGCTGTCTCAGCCCACAGTGCTGCATCTCCCATCCCAGGGGATCTGCCACAGGGAATGGCTCCGAAAAAACCCAGTGGCATTGCATCAGGACATGGCTGGTAGGTCTGGATAGGAGCGACCTGCCCCATGTGGTGCAGCACAGCCCGAGCGACCTTAGGCGAGTGGTACACCGTGCCTCAGTTTCCCTTCTGGGACAGCCTTGACTTGGTGGGTAGTGGGACACTGACTGCAGCTGGTGTTTGCCATGTGTCGGATGCACTACGCACCGGAGCAGCATCAGGTTTTGGTGTCTGAGCTGTGCAGTGGGGACTGGCAGGGGTGAAAAGTGGGGGTGAAAGGAAGGAGTGTGCTGCTCCATGAGGTCCCAGGTTAACCCAGTCCCATCAGCACCTGTTTTACTGTGTGTAAGATGAAGATGTTGGCAGAGCCTGGAAGGAAGCTTGGTGGCTGCGGAGGCAACAGCAGTGGAGCCACGGGGGGCTCCTGATGGAGGAGAATCTGCTGCCTGTGTGGGGCATCTCGGGGCTCATGCAGGTCCCAGCAGAACCATTGTCCCCAGGGGAGCAACTCCCCAGGCTGACCGGGACCTCTGTGCAAAGCGGCTGCTTCTAGAAAAGCAGATATTGCTTTTCTTTCCCCCTGAACACTCAGGTGAAGCTCTCCGGGATTTTGGCAGTCTAAGCGAGGTCGCGGTGGTGTCCTTCACTGCAGAGCATGATTTTCCATAACCTGTGTCAAAGCAGGGCCAGGAGGGCAGAGGGACACGGCCCCTCTCTGGTCCGAACACGACCCACTGCCGTTTCAGGGCTGTTGAGGTGTGCTTGGCTCCAGCCCAGCCAGGGCTGGGACCTGCTGGGCGCCATGTGGCATCTTACGGCAGCAATGCTCCGGCAGGCGAAGCTCTTCAAGGACGGAGCTTTGACCTATTCTCTCTGCAAAGCCTGGGGAGGGGTTAAAGTAACCTGCAAAGGCCAAAACAGACGAGGGCCCAACCACCAGGGTAGCAGATGACGATGCTTTCAGCTTGTGCAAATCCACCTGCAGCTTCCACCTTCCCCAGCTTATTCTCCTCGAGCTGTTGCTGACGGGAGTGGGGAAAAAACCTCTGCCTCTGTGAAGAGCATTGGCCACATTGCAGTGAGACAAGACTCAGAGCCTAGTAAAAAACCTGTTAGGGTTTGTTGCTGTTTTGGGGAACCTTTTTTTTTTCCATTCTTTCTTCCTTCTGTAGCTGTTTCAGCTCATTTACAAAGCCTGCAAAGAGCCAGAGCCTGTGTGCCATCCATACGCCCCTCTAGCTGTACCTTGGTCCATGTTGCTGCTCAGTGCCAAGACCTCTCCCTGTGTCTGGAAGGAGAACGGGCACTGCCAGGCTGGAGCAGGCTGCGATTAGGAAGAACACATCCAATTAACACTTGAGAGCCTGTTCAGGTAGGCAAACCGTCCCGGCCCCTTTTGGGAGGATCCCTTTTGGCCAAGCTACTCGTGCAAAGAGCCACCAGGTCCGGTGGGCATCTACGCAGAGGGGAGCCCACCCCGCTACACCGTGCTTACCCCGTGCCTGGAGTTTGGGTGGCCTCAGCTTTCAGCAAAGAGACCCAGGAGGTGCCCGGCTCCTGCAGGACCAGCGCAAGAAGAGCTCCATGCAGCGCCCGCGCTCGGGGCAGGGTTCTGCTGCCAGATCCCCTGTGCCATCTGGAGCAGTCATAACAAGGAAGCTATTCTCAGCTCCATTTATACGTCTGCCTGACATCTCTCTTGCTGTCAAAACCAGCTTTCCAAGGCAGTAAATAGTTGTTTGGAAAAGAGCAAGTGGGTGCTGAGCTTGTCTCCATGTCTGAATAAATCCCGCTAATGCTTTGGTAAGGCGCAGGGGATTGCCGGGCGTGCCAGCAAGAGCAGCCAGTGTTTATATGGCTGAAGGGCAAGAGGAGGACCGTCTTCTCTCTCCCAGTTTTGAAGGTAAATGGCACTCAGGAAGGGAGATCAGGCACCAGGGACCAGCCTGGCCGGTGGGGAAGGCGAAGCTTGTTGTTGGTTGTACTGGCTCAGCGCAGGACGGCGCCCGAGCCCACCACCCTGGGGAGCCGGGGGCTTGCTTGCAAGTAGAGGAGGCTGCAGCCTTCCCGCCTCCAGGCTCAGGTTTGAGTTTCCCAAGGGATCTGTGTGTGCTGGTATTTCAGGGCACGGCTCTGCCATTCAATCAGTCAGCAGAGAGCTTTCCTCCAAGGGGTTTGTTCAGTCCTCGCAGGGCAGGCTCGGCGCGAGGGAAGCGGAGTTCAGCCTCACCACTGCCATTCGTCCCCTGAGCAGAGGGGATCAGCCCGTGTCACCCGTCTGTGAGCCAGAGGAGGAAGTGGGCAGCTTGCTCTGGTAGAATTGTGCTCTTGCAAAAGAACAGGTCCCCTCCTTCCTCCATCTGCCTCCCCGGTGAGCCTTGGGTCTACCAGCGCCATCCCTCTGCCGTCTTTCGCTTGCAATTGTCTTCCTCAGTTTTAGTTTCCCCAAACTAAAGGCACAATTCAGTAGTAGCTTTTCCAAAATAGCAGACGGAGTCGGTGGTTTTCACTAGCAGAGAGCTGCAGAGCCGGCCGGGAGCTGCTGTGGAGAAGCAATGGGATAGATCCTGGTCAATGCTTCCCAATGCAACGGGAATGGCAGTGTCTGCAGACAAGCCCTTCTCCTGAAAAAAAGGCTTTAGCCAGACCCGGTTGACTGTGGATCAGATCTCCTTAAGGAGGTGTATTAACATCTTCCCACTGACAGCTTACAAGGCTGTGATTTTAATAAGGTATTGAAAATCTGAGCGTGGTGTCAGGCTCATCATGTTTCCCCTGTCTGCTCTCGGGATGCAAAGATGCTAAAACTAAAAGTGTTGATTAAATTGCTAAATAGCAGAAGCTCCGTGGCCTGGCAGGGGCTGCGCAGGGCTGCAGTATGGTTTGCTGAGGGGGATATTTAGGGCAGGAGAGAATTGGTGGGTGGGAAACAGAGCGGAGAGCGTCAGTGTCACAGCCCCAGGCTGGATAAGCTCAGCTCCTCTGGGCTGGGAAACCCGTCCTACAAATAGTTACGTGTCCATCGTGCAGCTTCGAGGGTGACATCCACTGAGACATGGACAAGCTCAGATCTGACTGCTGTGTCCAAGGAGGGATCGGGGGCTGGGGAAGCGGCGTATTGCACATATAATCCTGCCTGTGGTCTGCTCTCTCCCCGTGCAGGCATTTCTCCTCTGGGATAGCCCGGTGGCAGCCTCCATCCAAGAGCAGTACTGCGAGAGCCTGCCGCCTGTCACCAACCACACGGGTGAGTGCCCGGCGTCCCCAGCCCGCCCCAGCCAGCCCCGGGGGACCCCGGTGGCAGGGATGGCTGGAAGAGGGGGTAAGGGGGTGTCTCTGGGCTGATCTGCAGCTGCCCGGCTCCTTTCTGGGGGGAGGTGGGATGTGCTGAGCCTGGGTTACAGCCCCTGCTGCAGCAGCCTCTTTGGAGAGTGACAGTTGAGGCAGGTAGAAGATGCAGAGCTCAGGAGAGCTAAAAATAGAGAAAATATGTCTATTGGGCTGGGCTCGAGGGGGAGGTGGGCAAAGAGACATCTGCCCGGCCCCTGCTCCCACGCTGCCCTTTCCCTGCCATGCCCAGGGACACCAGGACCTTTATCCCCTATGTCCACCCACCTCTGCCATCCCCCTGCTCAGGGGTGACAACTGGAGATTGTGACTTTGCGCGGAGACCGCACCACCAGTGCAGTGTGGCCACCATGTGCTCAGGGCTTGGCCACCCTCCATCCCCCAGCACTCCTAGATGTGTGCCGTTGTGCACTTTGGGCAGCCACCAGCCACGAGGAGCTTCTGGGGACGTGGCCGTGGCCGAGCTGGGTGAGACCAGCAGGGTCATGGGCAGCTAACTCCTGCTCAACACCTGTACATGGGTTTGCATCCAACTGGGTCAGGCCCACGATGTGTTTGTGCCAAAACTGGCTTTTAGCCTATATCCAAAACGTGACTTGGATGTCACCTCAGCAGTGACAGGTCTGGTTCAGTGACAGGTTTTGAGGGAGGGAAGGTGGCTGAGGGAGAGGAAAGGAGCTCATAGGGACAGGGAGAAAAGTCCTCCCCAGCTCGGGGATGCTGCAGAGTTCATTTTCCCACGATTGAATGAAGACCAGAGCAAGCACCGAGCAGTCGCCCGGCTTGCCCTGGTCCCCGCTGCTCAGAGCAGCTCTCTCCATCAGGGTGACGGATGGCTGCGGAGGCCCGGCGCTGACAGATGGCTGCCCGCCACCCGGCTCCCATTAACAGCAGCATTAAAAACTCCTTCTTAAAAAATTACAACTTGGCACTAGCCGATCCGGTGCCTGGCCGATCGGCGGAGCCCAGGGCACCACAGGCCTGCAAGGAGCATCCCCGGAGCACCCCCAGCCCGGGAGATGGAGGCAGAAAGGCGAGGGAAAGCGAGGCTGCCGGTGGCAATGGAAATGCCCGTGTGTCTCTGGCCTGGGCACGGTGCAGACAGAAATGTGGTCATCACTCATGTGCTTTGCTCCCTGAAGGTTTCATCACTCTCCTCAGCAAGGTGGTTGTCCTTCGTCATGTTAGGCTGTGATAAATGACATTTGTGTTCTTCTTACTCATCTTCCCCGGTGCAACATGTGTCCAGCTCCGTGGGCTGTGACCCGCAGAAGCACTGGCCGAGTACCGCAGGGACTTTCTGTGATGCACAGACCAGCCGGTGGCACAACCCGGGGCAGCAGGCAGGTCCCAAAGCCTCCTCATGCCCAGCTCATGGCCTTTGCCACCCACTGGAGCAGTGGATCACCTCTTTGAGCCCAGGGGAGAGGGCAGAGAGGGGGGAGAGTTTCTGCCACAGCTTTGCTGATGGAAGTGCCCTGCAATCGCTGCCACCCTCTAGCAGTGGGTGCTGCTTTCTGCAAGGATTGGGCTTTGCTCTGTAGGGGTTTATTAGTGTGAATCCAAGCAGGATTTAGTGCGCCTCGGTGCCCATCACCCTGGGACAGGGGAGCATAATACGTCAGGCTTCAGCTTTGCAAAATCTCCAGTGCCTCCACGCATCCGACCTGTCATCCCTGAGTAACTCATTAATTTGGGATGGGGCTGGCACACGTGAGAGCCGCTTCCAGCTTGGGGAGGGGGCTTGGAACAAGAGGTAGAGATGAAGCTAATTGTCTTATGTCTGTTGTTTGGTAAGTGGAGCTCAGCGCCAGCCCTCATCCTTGGGGTCCATTTAAGCCATGGCTGATCCAGGCAGTGATTCCTAGGGAGGGATATTTACAAAACTGGAAAGTTTGTTTCGAGGCTATTTAACATGGAGAGTTGTTAGGATGACGCTAATGAGAATTGCAGCGAGGCCATGAGACTTAATTTGTTAATGTCTGCATAACCCTTGGGAAATGGCACATGCCGATAACACGAGCCCAGCGGTCCTCCAGCTCGTGGCTCAGCAGGGCATCAGTCGGATGCGTGGCGGGGCTCTGCCTCGTGCCCGTGTGCAGCATCCCTCCTCTGAAAAACAGCCCAGCGTGGGTTCTCCTCCTTTCTCGGGTCACCAGCCCCTTCATTATTTAATCTCGCACTTTTTAATGGTCATGTGTGGCTGGACAGTGATATCACCAGGGTGCCAGCGCTCGCTGAGGTGCATGCGCTGAGCTCAAATAGTCTCTGCTCACAGAAATATGGTGGAGAGAGACGCAAGGTGATGCTCACCAGGCTCAAGGGGTGCAAGCAAACCCTTATCCCAGGAAGCAGAGCAGCTGAGCCCCACATAGCTCCATTGTCCTGCCCCTTATCAGCATTGATTTACCTGTCTTCCCCTAAGCACGTTGTCCCCAATGCAGGGCAATGTCCCTTGCCATTCAGGCTCCCTGCACAGGCGTGATGGTCCAGCCTGATATTTTAGGTACGTGTCAGAAATATCTCTCAGTGAGCCCCTGATTCTGGCCGGTGCTGGGACACATGGCATCCACGCACAATTGGCCGCTCCCTCAGAAAGGCTGCTCTCCTCAGTAGCAGTGAATATTTTCTCCTCCGGGCAGGAATCATATCAGGCTGGACTTGAGGTCAACGTGGTGCATTGGGAAAGTCAGGTCAGCTGCACCCCCAAACATCTGGAAGCCAAGAAATTCCCAGACTAGGCTTGAAAAGGAATGCAGCAAGGATCAGCATCCCTTGTCCAGGGTGGGTAGGTGCCTGTCCCAAGGGCTCCCAGCCTACAGATTGCTTCAGACCGCAAATTTGTCTTCCTGATGATTTCAGCTCCCCGGGGTCTGTGCGCAGCTGCTCCTCGCCTCACCCTGCCACGAAGCCCATCAGGGAAGGACAAGGTCATTTCACCCGTCGGAGCAAAGCATCCCCCCGCAGCTGCAGGACCGCTTCCCATCATGGCACTTCCCTGGGGAAGGAAGGGGGAATCTGAGCAGACGGGAAAGACTCTTCCTAATTAATGGACGAGGCTTTTCCAAAGCAGCCCAGCAGAAAGCACTCGAGCAGAGCGAGCTCAGAGCGCTCACGGGGTTGTTTTGCCGTTCATACCATTCAAGCTTGGATCAGCCCAAAGAGTTGGCACCCAATTGCTAATAGCCTCGGCTGGTCCTGGCTGCATGATTCACTCCTTTAAGCTGTTAAACTGTTACCACAATAAATTGTTATCCTCACTCCTGCCTGCGTGCTCAGGAGAGAGAGTGGAGCACAGCTGATTCCTTCCTAGGAAAGAAACGTTTCCTGCCATGCAAGTTCACCTAAAGCAAAGGAAAATGACACCAAAACGGGGCAGAACTGAATAGAAATGTATTTATTTTTTTTTTTAACTGGAGGTTTTTTCAAGGAGGGGAAGGGAGCGTAGCTTTGCATTTCAATAAAGCAAATCAAGTTGGTCCAGATACAGCAAAAGCCTGTGGCTGGGAAGCACAGTGGAGCAGGGAGCGATGAGAGCATTTCCTTCGCGGGTACTTTATCAGACAGGTTTGGAAACACGTTTCACAGCGGGTGACAGTTTGACCAAGAGACTTTCCACCCGCTCCAGCTCAGCTCCACGAACTGCTGACGCTGCTCCAGCAGTCCCTTCTGCCACTGCTCTTTTATTCACCCACTGACTCCCTGGGGGAGAGACTCGAATTTAAATTCATAAAGGTCAAATTAACAACATCAGCGCCTCTTTTCCCTTCAGCCTCGTTGGCATCTCTCCCACCAAGGCAGAAATACTGATAAAGGAGCTGAGCAGGGGCTAAGGAGACAGCAGTGAGTCCTGGCAGGGACTTGGCACCGAGGGAGAGTGGTGATACTGGGGCAGGTTTGGGAACTGAAAAATCTGAACTCATCTATATCGAAAAATCATAATGTTTTAAGTGTATACTTGTATCAATAAAGCCATTCTGCTCCATCATCTAGGAAACAGGGATGCCAATAGAAACTTGTTTATATTCATAGATTTTATTGTAGTGGAGGAGGGAAGAAGGTGATGAGATTTTCTGGTAGGAAACAGTGTCCTGGCACATCTCAGTGTGAGCAGCAGCTACAGCAGTTAAACTGCACTTTGGACTGGATGCAGTAAAATCGTTGCCAGCTACTCTGTTCAGTTGTAGCCAAACTAGAAGCCTTTGCTAGGAAAACTCTGCCAGCGAGGGATTATGCTTCTTTGCTCACCCACCAGCAAAGCCCAGGCGATACCAGGGAATAAACCACTTGCTGCTACTGTTGGTAATAACACTCTCCAACCACTCTACGGGTCATACCAGGAGAACAAGCTATGCCCCTAACCCAGCCCACTACATTATACGTTCAATAAATATACGTGCACCACATAAGCTGTACGTGGATCAGTCTTAAGCGACCACATTGAGCAGATGCATCAAATACCAATGGCAGAAGCTAGGTTTGATGCCTCCTATTCATTGTTCTCCAGAATAGCAGCAAAGACCCAAGGGGACAGTGAGTGATGGTGAAGAGCAACAAGCCGAAAACTCATTACAAAGACACTTTGCTATCATAACACTTCATTAGCCTGTTTAATTATTTTACACTGAGGATCATGGAACTTGAATGCTTGGGAGGATTTTAAGGACTGGACTCTTACGAAGATAAATGGAAACACCCAAGGCCACTGATAGCAGTGGCAGAGGTAGGCTGTGAGCACGGATCTAAGTATTTTGAGACAACCACGGTTGCTCCCAGCCATACTGAGCACCCAACCCTGACTCAGAGGGAAGGCAAACAGCTCCACCACCCCAGTTTCAACCCTGTGTTAACATAAATTGTCCCCCAGTGCCATTTCCCTCAATGCCTCAAGGTGTTACTCAAGCATTTAGCACCTGAGCGGCTCCGCAGCTGGGATGGAGCCGTCCCTCCTTGGCACATCAACATCTTGAAATACGAGCATCCCCCCAAAGGCCCTTGCTTTGGGGCAATAAGGTGTGAAATGGCTCATTCTGCTGCACCAGCATGGTGGAGCTGCTCAGAGGGGACAAGTGACCTTTTGCACACTGGCTACAGAGAGTATATTTTGATTTAATGGGGGTATGAAGCCCTAATTACCAAATGCAAATGCTGCAGCAGGGACATCCTCAAGGAGCCAGAGGCTTCAGCCTGCTCAGGAGGACAGCAACACAGTCACCGAGGGCATCAAGGATGGACAGAGATAATCCTGGTTGAGTAAGAGCTCAGGACTGGTAGAGATACGAGCTAACACCTTTCAGCTGTTACTCAGCCTCCTGAGACGCCTTAGATAAATAACCCCATCTCTCCCAACCACAGGAATGAGCCTGTCATTCCATCATCTCCTTCATTTCCATCGTCTCTCCTGGTCCCTATGCATTGCTTGGCCCTTTGAGCAGCCGTAATGTCACTGGGGGCACAGCGGCAAGCTGGGATGCTGCATTGGCACAAAGCTTTGCCTGGTGCGAGATGAAAACGTGTTTACTGGCACAGTTATATCAACACAGCCTTTGCTTTACTGCTCTTCATACCATCCTAGCAATGGTTTGATGGTACGATAACACTTCAGACCTCCTGGCATCAGCTTGCGAGCACCACGGCCACACGTCTGGTGGTGCTGGCCCAGGATAAACATTCTCCATCCTCTTTAAATTTGCTCAAAATCTTTGGCAGATTAGCTGGGACTGAAGAGCTCTACCCTGCCAGGCTTCACACGGCTGCATGCCTTTAGCTTGGAGCCATCTCAGGGGCCTCTGTGAGTGGTGGAAGCAGGCTGGAGAAGGATATTTTATATAAACGGGAGAGATATTGCTATAGTTATCCTGAGACAGTTATTGTGATACAGTTGTCTCAGTGTAAGTCCCTGGACAGCCACTTTTTTTTCTTCAGAAGAAAGGAAATGCTTTATATTGCTTCAAAGCAGCACAACCCGAAGAAAATCGGGTGAGAAGGGACTTGAGTGACATTCCCCATGCCACATTCCCAGTCTCAAAGCAGGACCAGCTCCTTCCCACCCCAAATGCCGAGTTTCTGTGCGTGAGGGAGCCAAATCAGGGGGGATGGGGTGCAGGTAGGAAATTCATTGACCTTTCTTGCTGTAAAGCTGCAAAGACCAAAGCTGTGTCTGTGCAGGCAATGGTGCTGAGAAAGCTGGAGCAGACATCTGCAGAACCTGGGAAAATAATCCCCCTGCAAATACGGATGGGCCGCAAAGCAGATATGAAAGCATTTAGCACTGATACATACAATTTCCATGCTAAACAGTTCTCTAAAAGCTGGGAGCTGCGTGCCACTGGGGAGCAGCGTGCCACTGGGGAGCAGCTGGAGCAGACGGTCATGCTGGGCAAACAAGATGTCAAAGCCCTCACGGCACTCTTCGCCTTCGCTCTTTTAATTAACCCTTCCCCAACAGGAGGGTGTTTTTTTCTTCTCTATATGCTGGAGAGAGCAGAAAGAGCAGCATCTGCTTTTCTGCATCAAGCATTTCTTAGTGTAAGCCCGGGAAAAATATTACAGCCACCCACTAGATTAAAATCTGGTGGGACAGACCTCAAAATGCTGCCTACAGCGGTGGTGGGGCGAAGCCTGCTGTGCACAGGGTGCAGTCCTCCTCCAGCCTGGCTGAGCCTGACCTCTGCTCACCCGACTGCAGCCCCCAAGCCCGAATGTCACCCCACCCCAAAACCCCAACCCGTGGGCCGAGGAGGGGGCTGAGCTCCTGGTGATGCTGCTCCAGCTTCACCCCGCATCCCTGCCCTGGTGGGACTGCAAGACCCATCCACTCGGTTCGTCAACTGGTGGGTGGCCATAGTGCCTTAATGAGAGTGCCAAGCAGCATTAAATCGAGCGCCTTGGAGAAACGTGGAGATATTAAATCCAGGCTTGAGCAGACATATAACAGGACAATGCCACCTTCGACCACACCATTTCCATGAATCTATCTTGGGTTCGGTTATTAATGGTGCTGGTGGAGAGTAGCGCGGCTGCTGCTCTCTGGCTCTGCTGACTTTGAATTACTGAGTCTTCCTGCTTGTCCTCCCTGAGCGGTCTGCGTCTGTGCCCCAGCACAGCCCCTGGGATGCAGGAGGGAAACCGAGGCATGAGAGGATGGGGAGAAAATGGAGTTTGTGCTCAGCCCCACCGATCATAGGGAGGGGTTTTGATGACTGTGTGAGCTGCTCTGGGCATTAGCACTGCGCAAGCCCCATTTTCCTGTGCTGGGTTATTTCAAGCGAAGCTTTTCCTATTCCAGATATTCTCGTGGCTTCTCACCTGGGTGGATTCCCAGGTGGCTAACAGGGAGAGCACTTGCAATTTAACTTTGTCCTTAGTTGAAGCAATTAGCGGTTGGCTTTTCTCTACCTGGATGAATATTATCATAAAATTTTAAAGAGGGACTTCATTTTCTGTGACCCTCTATTTCTCTGTCAAATTGGGTCAGAACAACTAAGGAGCCCAGCAAATGCTAATAGATGCAGATAAGCATAGACACTCACACTAGACGTGATTAAATGCACTTTGTTTCCTAAGAAATAGTGCCTTAAGACAGTTAACTTAAAGTGAAGGTTGCCGCAGCAACCATACACATTAGCAAAGCTAAAAGCAAAGGTCATTGTTAAAATTAATTTCTCACTACAAGCTATGGAAGGCAGAAGGTAACGCTCACCACGCTCTGATGCTTCCCCAGCTCACACGCTTGGAAGTTGTTTTCCCTTGCAAAGACGTTTGAAGGAAACCCTCCTTTTCTTTGCACTGAAAATTTGCTCCAAGAACATCCCAAGGAACCAAGAAGCCAATTTTTCCGATAATCAGTGAAAATAAATATTCCCCCGTGAAAACTTTTGTCATATTAATAACACAATATTTTGCTTTTTTTTTTGTTCAGTCGCTCTTTAACCAGCTCTATCCATAGGAAGTCTCAGGAAAGGCATTCAAATAACAACCATCGAGTTCGGGTGGAGTGGAAACGCTGTGTTCTCACACCCAGAGAGCTGTGAATTGGGGTGTTTTGTCTTAGGAAATGGCAATGTCTGTCTCTGCGCTGGCAGAACAAACATCTCTGGTACCCAGGAGTGGTTTGCACTAAACTCTGCCCTTTCCAGGGTCAGCTGCTTGTCAAGGATTGTATTATATGGATATTACCGCTGTTGTGCTTCCTACCTCATTTTGAGATGTAGCTAGGACATATTTAGCTACAGTACATGTTGTTCTAAATATACACAAATTATACATAAAAAAGCCTGCAATCTGGCCTACCTAATGCCTACGTTAGCACACTTGTGTAGCTGGGAAAGGCACACAAGTCCTGTTTGAAATCTGAAATAGCAGCAACGGACTTGGAGCTTTCTTCCCGGTAAAGGCTGGAAGAGACCAATGGGAACAGCTAGGAAGGAGATCTTGCAGCCAGGAGGTGTGAGAGGATTGGAGGTGCTCTGAGCAGTGTCCCACCAACACCAGGCTGGAGTCACCGCTGGGAAAAGGAAAATCTGGCTTATTGCTGGCTGTTGTGGGGCTGAATGCCAAAGTCATGGTTGAAGAAAGGAGTAGGGCTGGAAGACCAGAGCCAGGGAAACCCAAGCTGACTTGGGAATCTGGGTCAGAAAACAAGGCTTGTGCCAGAACTGGGCTTAACCCAGGTGCTCAGACAGGACCAGAATGATAGTCATGGCCAGGACTTCCCAGCCCTTGGGAAGTCTTGGCACAGACCCTGTTTGGTGTCTGGCATGAGGCTCTTCTGGGGGCTGAGCTTGCTGTGACCCATCAGCTCAGCTGGGACTGCGGCCTCAGTTCTCCAGGCAAACCTTGAACCTTCAGCAGCCTGGAGGTGGCCCACGGTGGCCCACAGACCTCCACTAACTCTCTACACTTCTTCCCCCCAGGTCCCCAGTGCAACGCCTCGGTAGACCTGATCGGCACGTGTTGGCCCCGGAGTGCGGTGGGACAGCTAGTTGCTCGACCCTGCCCCGAATATTTCTATGGCGTGCGGTACAACACCACGAGTAAGATGAGGAGCACTGCTGGGGATGTGGTGGAGAGGGGTGGGGGACTTCAGAGAGCCATGTGCATTGGGGGCTGTGGGGACATGAGTGACAATACACCCCTGGGTACAGAGCTCGTTGGGGGCTCTGTGGGATCTGTCTACCAAAAAAGAAAAAAGCCCTCATATCCCAAATTTTTGGAGACTGGTTTCAGAGCAGCGGCTTTATAAGCAGGTCCTCCTAGACATGCCCTTGCGAACAGGGGGAGGGCTGATGTCCCCATCTTGGGGACAGGGGAAGAAGAGTGAGCCCTCCTCGCTGCTGGAGATGGCACAGAGATCTGCAACCCCCAGCTGGGCAAGGACTTGGGGACCTTGCGGCTCATCCCCTCCCAGCACGGGTGACTGCGTTGTCGCTGCCAATGATGTGCTGGGAGCAGGGGACAAAGCGAAGGCAGTAGAAAAGTGCCCAAAGGCATTCCTAGCACATGGCTGAGTTTCTGACCACCCAAGTGATACTCTTGGTGAAAGAAACATCTTACTTCCTGCAGAAAACATCAATTTTTCTGTCCCACAGGTTTTTGCAGCAGCGGGAGATGGCATGCATACGGCTCCTGCTTTGGGGTGCCTCTCATGCTGTTGCAGGAGTCTCTTTGCATCAATCCATACTTGTGCCTGCCTAAGAGCCATCCCCATCCCTGTCCCATCCCATCGTCCTGATGAGGCTCACGGTCTCTCCTGTTAATAGCAGAAGCCCAGCATCGCCCCAGTGCTGGCATCACCCCAGTGCTGATGCTAATCGGAGGCTCCTCTGAGGCTGTCGTGGCCATTCCTACCCAATTAGCCTTGCCACTCGCCCTCCTTGCTGGGAGGCGAAGAAAGCTCCGAATGCAGGGAAAGAAGTGAAAACTTCACAGTGACATTGCAGCAGCGCTCACAGGATGGCACACGGTCACTCGAGCAAAAGGCAAAAAGGAGGGGAAAAGGAGAGTCAAGCTTGTGTTGCTCTCACCACATCTCGGTGGTGGGAGGCATTAGGGTCCCCCAGTGCCAAGGGGCAGCACTGGTGCAGACCCAAAGCCCTTGAGTGGGTCTGAGATGTTCCAAGCATTTTGGTTCTGCGATTGCAACCAAGGCAGTGTCTGAGCTGGCTTCAGAGCAAAAGATGCCACTGGCTTGATGCCAGTGCCCCCTTCGTTAGTAATGATCGTCAGGTCACATCTTTGTGCCCATCCCCGTGCACCGTTAACCCTTGGATGTGCACCCTCTCTTTCAGATAATGGCTACAGGGAGTGCCTCGCTAACGGGAGCTGGGCAGCGCGGGTCAACTATTCCCAGTGCCAGGAGATCCTCAGCGAAGAGGTAACGTCGGCAGCCCCTCCACCGGGCTATTGGCAGGAGGGTGAGGGACAGACAACAAAGTTTTGAAGGGCAACAGCATCCAGGTTAGGAATGGCCCAAGGGAGCTGTGGGGTGGGCATGCAGCATCATCCCAGATAGAAGGTTGCATGAAGCATATGTGACCCCCTTCTCGATTTGCATTTTCATTCCCTGCCAAAAATAAAGCCGCACCTGTTTCCTTCCCTGTTAAAAAAACAAGAGGATTTGCAGCGTGAGGTCTCCTGGCCCCAGGGCCGCTGGGTGCAGATCGGCATGCCCTCCAACCCCATCACCCTCCTCCAGCTCCCTCCTGACACAAGCACTCAGTGCAAGCCCCATCCCTCCCTGCTGGCAATGAAATAAAGGAGATGTTTAGGAAACTGGAAAGGGTAAAAAAATGGGGACCCTGAGTAGGTCAAGCCACCCCTCAGAGCAGAGGAGAAGAGATACGGGCTGTTCATTTGCAGTTGAGAACCACCTCTGGTATTTAAGATGCTGACATCTCTTGCCAGGAATGGTTTTCTCACTCAGTTAATTGCTAATTCACAGGTTGGATGAGTGCCTAACAGCAGGAGCAATCAATTAATTTAATTATCACTCACATCTTCCCGAGATCCCCTGCTCCCTCTGCCCAAATTCCTCCTAGCCTCTCAGCTGTCCTCAGGGCAACGGGGAATGAACTGAGACATCAGATGTCACGTTGCCAGTGAGCTTGGCTGAATTACAGCAGGATTTCCCCAGATGAGGGGTTGGGGATGTCCCAGCGCTGAGCAGCGGTGATGTAGGGGCAGCAACCCTGAGCTGCCCTGGCATGGGTGGTACATGAAACGCCTGAGTCCTTCACAGGGCTAGATTGGTGTCTCTCCCGTCCACGTTACCCTCATCCAACTAGCTGTGTCCCCTTCCAGTCCTATCTCCACTGTCCTGCACCAGGTGGGCTCCAGTTGCTTTTTGGAAAAGGGCCCAAAATTTGCGATGCTGCTCTTGGAGGTGACGCGATGGGTTTCTGGTGGTACCCAGGGCTGCTGCTGACCCCCTCCCCATCTCTCCCCACCAGAAGAAGAGCAAGCTGCACTACCACATCGCTGTCATCATCAACTACCTGGGGCACTGTGTCTCCCTGGGGGCCCTCCTTGTGGCCTTCGTCCTCTTCATGCGCCTGCGGTGAGTGACCCGACCTGCTGGGGGGACGAGCCCGGAGAGGTCACCCCACGGCCCTTGGGCTGGGGATGGACCCAGCCCCTGTGTTTTGCCATATTCGCCCCCGTGGCCATCGCTCTCCAGTCTGGAGGGATCATGCCTATATCAGGGTTATTTTCCTCCTGCTGCTTTTTTAAAGCACTCGGTTATGGAGGCAGAGGGTCCTCCTTGGTGCCTTCCACCTCCTGGCCTTGGTCATGCCCACCTCACCCAGGGCATGGCCCCAGCAGCTCACCCTTGGGGTCCCAACAAAGACATTCAGCTCCACAAACAGCCCTGTCCCCCAGCCCACATGTGGCTAGTCCCCAGACACTCACCATGCTCTGATGGCCCCTTGTCCCCCCATCTCCAGGAGCATCCGGTGCCTGAGGAACATCATCCACTGGAACCTGATCACAGCCTTCATCCTCCGCAACGCCACGTGGTTCGTGGTGCAGCTCACAATGAACCCAGAGGTGCACGAAAGCAACGTGGTAGGTGCAGCTCTGCCAGGCAGCTGGCCTGAGCCTGGTCCTGAGAAGCCAGGGTGTGGGGGGGACTTGAGGATCCTAAAGATGAGACCCCCAAAACAGCTTGCAGGGCCAAATAGGGCTGCCTGGTGGCTGGAGGACAACCCAGGCTTATGAGAAACATGGGTTCAGTTGCTCCACTGGGGTCTGTGTTGCTCTGTGCATTGGTTTCACCACTGACACAGAGCTCTGCTCTTCACCCTCCATGTCTCCTTCTAACCCCCCTCGGCAGGTCTGGTGCCGCTTGGTCACTGCCGCCTACAATTACTTCCACGTCACCAACTTTTTCTGGATGTTTGGTGAGGGCTGCTACCTGCACACAGCCATCGTGCTCACCTACTCCACGGACAAGCTCCGCAAGTGGATGTTCATCTGCATCGGCTGGTGTAAGTACCAGGATTTCCCCTTCACCCACCACATACCCAGGGTTTTAGTGATGGGTGATGCCCACCCCCATCCTCTGCTCCAGCTCTTCTTGCACTCAAAGAGCCACAAAAAGGCTGCCAGGAGCAGGAGGATGGGTTTTGCATGCCCATATCAGCTCACCCAGTGTGAGCTGTGTGAGAAAATTGCTGTTAAAGCATAATTTGGTGGCAATGTCACGCCCCTGAGACTCATCTGTGTGTTCATCTGCAGGTATCCCCTTTCCCATCATCGTCGCCTGGGCCATCGGGAAGCTGTACTACGACAACGAGAAGTGAGCCTGATTGCTTTTGTTCCCCGTTCTCCTTTCTAACCCAATTCCCCAGAGATCAGGTGTGCCAGGGGCTGTGGCTGACATGGATCCTGCCGGGAAGGGCTGACACGAGGCAGCGTACATGGAAAGGATGGGAGGAAAAAAAGACAACATTCTTCCATTCTTTCTTTTATCTCACCTTTAGGCTTTCTGCCGCACGAGCCCTGCCTGCAGCTGCCTGCCACTGCATTTTTTTCCCTTCAAAGGGCAAATTTTAAGATTTTTAAGGGGGGAAAGGCAAGATTAAGCCAGAGCTCCTGCAGTGTGTTTGCTAAGTGGAGTTGGGATTTAATCTACCAGCGGAGATATAAACTACCACCACCTGAGCCATTTTCACAGAGACTTGCTAATGGAGGACTTAACAGGCACCTGAGAGTTCATCATGCGGACTGAGAAGTTAAAAGGAGTCCGCTTAGATGAATGGCAGCTTGTCTTGTTTTTCGGTGCTAGTTTTGCCCCCTGACTTCAGCAGCCCTGTGCTACACACGCAGGCACAGCGCTCAGCTAACAAAACCCAACAAGGTGCTCCCAGGACACGGATACACCTGCGTGAACTCCCACAGGGTTTGCTGGGGACAGAGCCAACCCCGACCTGTGTGCGTATAAGGTTGTCCCTGCTCATCCTGCAACAACCAGTTCCCACATCCATATGGGGCCCATAAACACCCCTACAAGCCCCCGTGTGCCTCCGTATACCGGGTTCCTGGGGAAGCTGTTCCGTAGTGCCTACAGCAGTTTAAGCTGTAGTGCTTTCACCCTGTGGAAGGTGACTTACAGAGATTGTGCAAGGACAGAAGTAAATCCGGGTCACTCACACTGCAGGCTTGTCCCCAACACCAGATGTCCCCAACACCACTTTTCCTTGCCTTGCAGGTGCTGGTTTGGGAAGCGAGCAGGAGTTTATACCGACTACATTTACCAAGGGCCCATGATCCTGGTGCTTCTGGTAAGAGCAAAGAGACATTGCTTGCTAAATATAGGGTCCTGCCCACCCGCACGTGGGATAAGGCTGTTCCTGAACAAGGTCTCACCGCTTCCTGCAGCATCGCCCCTCTGCAGCTGGCTATGCTGCCCCGCAGCAGCAATGCCACTCGCCCTGCAAGCCCTGCTCCCTGCACCCAAACTGCCCCTTGAGCAAATTTGGGCACCTAACTCACAATGAGAAACAGCGTGCACGGATCCTGCTGGCTTGGGGTGGGCTAGAAAGGGAGACTGGAGACCTCACTCCGATAGGGATGCTCCCATCGGCAGACTTCCACACACATCACTAACTCCCTCCATCCCTGCCTGGGCACTATTTGGGTGCCGGTAGGTGCTTTGCCAGGCATAAGCAGCAGCCTGGAGACCTCCACCCCATTCCCTGATCCACATCACTTTGCTCCTGGCCCTTGGCTGAGCAGTGATGCTTGAACCAGGGGCCGTACGGACCACAATTTGTTGGGGCTTTGCCCTTTTGGGAAGGGACAAAGAGGGGCAGAGGTGGCGAATCACAAGCAGCAGTGCCGAGGTCCAACCTGTGTTTGTAGGGGGAAATTTGTGCACAAGGTCCCACAGCTTTTCCTCCCTCTTTGCCCAATGATGAGAAAACCTCAGGGAGGACTGATCACCGGCACCAACTCGCTGAGTAATTGAGCCCACTTCTCATTTCCCAGCCCATCAGGTAGCCAGGCCACTTCTAATTTGTGTCAGTTGTGCTCAGCTCTCAGTGCTGCTTTCCTGTGCCCTCGTTAGCAGTTCGGCAGCTGGGAGAGTGGCCAAGCGGCTCCTTGCTGTGATGGCAGCCACTCTCCCAAAATCCCTTTGGCCACCTTATATTCCTTCTCCTCCTCCAACTTCTTCCCCTTCAGCCCTTTCTCTAACGCTTGCCCTTCCTCTCCTATCTCCTGGTGTGCCCTGCTGCTCCGCTCCTTCAAACAAATTCCTAAATCTTATTGCTAAAGTGCTTTAAAAATGATAAATGCAGATGTCCTCCTGTTCGAGTGCGTGGAAGGCAGTAGATCAGGTTCAAGAGGAAACATTCCCATTTCCCCTGGCACAGCCCATTGCCTCTGCTGAGCAAATGGCAGGCAACACTGGGGGAGCCGGTGCTAACCTGGTGCCCTCTTCCTTCCAGATTAACTTCATCTTTCTCTTCAACATCGTCCGAATCCTCATGACAAAGCTCCGAGCGTCAACCACATCAGAGACGATCCAGTACAGGTAAGAGCGTGAGCGACCCTGCAGAGAGCAGACCTAGAAACTGCGTTAGCATGATTAGGGAGGATAGGAACAGCCCCATCAGCCAAATACCAAGGGAATGGGAGCATGGAGAGACATCTAAGAGCAACTCAAATGCTTTTTGGATGCACATGGCTGTTGCGCCCGGGGTTGTTCAAAAATCCTGGCCAGTGAGAGCTTTTTGCTGGAAAACGTGGATGGCTGGATGTGCCTTTGAAGGGAGCCGTTGGGACCTGAGTCTCTTTGCAAAAGCCTTTGCTGGTGGGACCTGATCAGCTCATGGGGCTCAGAGCTGCAAATCCTGGCATGGAGGTGAGAATTAAATCGCTGCTTGGCAGCAAAGCAAAGGCCAAGGAAGGAGTAAGGAATCGATGCCACCCCAAACACCAAATCATGAAGCCGCAAGGAGAAGGCAGCACTCTCGGCAGCACAAGGCAGGAAGATTTAACCCTTCCCTGCTGGGGAATATTTTGCAGACAACCTGGGAGGTACATGGACAAAGCAGCTCTCCGATGTACCTGGAACAGGAAGAGACACCTTGGTCTTCATCAATGCTTCTCTCTGGGTCTTTTTCTGGGGAGGAATCAGAGAATCCTACTGTGTGCTGGGTCAAGAGAAGCAGGTTTGGGGTGGAGGGTGGATTTTTCAGCTGAGAATGGAAAAATTCAGATGCTATGGTTGGGAAATGCCAGCTTTCCTCATCACGGAGTATTGAGCTGGGATGAACGATTCAGCTTGGAGTGAGCAAAGATGAAGGTTATTGAAATAGACTGGTTGGTCTCAGTCAGCAATTTTGAGAGACTTTTGGTTTTCCAGTATTTGCCTGATTTTGGTAGGGAAGGTTTTTCATGTTTGGACAGAAGAACATTTTCATTTCCCAGAAGCATTTTGTGAGACAGGAAATCTTGGAAAGTTTGGTAGAGTTATAAACTGTACAGTCCTGCTTAAACCAGGCAAGGGACAGCCCTGGAGGGCTCCTGCTCACCTTAGATGATTTGGTAAAATGCTGATGGATCCCCTGCTACCATGGCTGCTCCCCTGGGGAAGCTACACCGGGGCATGTGGTGTCCCTTGGTTTGCCAGCCTGAAGATGCTTGTATCCTCGGTTATTTCCAGCTCCTCCATGCCATCTGCCAGTTTGTGTCAGTGGCTGTGGCTCTCCTCCAGGTCAGCGACGCAGCACAGGTCCCAGGCCCTGTCTCTGCCCAGCCTGGACCTGCCAGGGATGACTTTTCCTGTTTTCAGCTAATGTTGGAATCTGTCCATTAACAGGATTTTTAAGCAAAAAGTGTTGACTGGGCATTGTTCTCGTCCCCTAATGCAAATGAATGAGATGCCAAGCCCCGATCCTTCCTCTTGTATCAGCACTATTACTTTTCACAAACCGCACTTGTAATCTCATCAAGAAAAGGTATCAAATTAATTAGCTGAGATAAGTTTTTTCATAAACCCATGTTGAAGGGTGTGAATTATTTTATCCTCCTTAATTCCTTTTTAATCGAGTCCTAGATCGGCCAAGCAATCATTTCATGCCAGCTCAAGGTCAGGCCTCCACTATGCACCGCCCTTTTCTGGCTGGAGAAACCACAGAAGGTGCCCAGTGCTCAAACCAGCCAAGTCACTTGGGGATCACGTTGGAAAACAGCCCAGCTCTGCTCTATCCTCCACTGATCACTGGTTTGCCTGGACCCAGGCAGACCAGTACGGTGCTGGGAGCGGGATGGGGAGAGTCCCCATGCCCAGGGCTGCACTGCAGCAGCTCAGGTCCATGTTTTCTCCCCAGGAAAGCAGTCAAGGCCACACTGGTGCTCCTGCCCTTGCTGGGAATCACCTACATGCTGTTCTTTGTCAACCCGGGGGAGGATGAGATCTCCAGGATCGTCTTCATCTACTTCAACTCTTTTCTGGAGTCCTTCCAGGTATGGTCCTCAGCACTAGCTTGCATCCCAGTCCTCCCACCAATGGGTGTGGAGGAGCCCATCCTGTGGCTGATGCCTCGCCGTGCTCCTGCCCCCTCCGAAAAACAGACCTCCCCAAACCCTAGGGTTGCTCCAAAGCTCCTGAGCCTGGGGGTGGCTGCTGGCCGTAGCTTTGTGGTGACTGCTGCTTGTCTCCTCCCAGGGCTTCTTCGTCTCCGTCTTCTACTGCTTCCTGAACAGTGAGGTGAGCACCGGCGGTTAGGGTGGGGTGGGTCTACACCCTTCCTTGCCGGCAGACCCAAGCTCAGCACAAGGCTCTGCCCCTGCGCAGAGCTCAGCGGGTGCTGGCACCCAATTCCCCAGCTCAAGGCGTCTGCTATATCAGCCAGTGCGTTACCTTCAGCTCCAGAGACAGGTTGTGCCCCAATGGGAACGGCTGTGGTCAGTCTCCTCCTTTGGAGGAGGAAAATCCACCCCTGAGAACAGATGCTCTTGGGACGCACCCACGCGATTTGGTGCAGCAGAAGGGTCCAGGGTCCCTTCATCCCTGGGAAATCCTTCCCCATGGTGATGCCCATATACATGTGGGTGCCCCGCACACAGAGGGGAGCACCTCCCAGGCTCTAGCCCAAAACGCAGACAGCAGAAAGCAAAGGAGGTGAGAGTAGAGGCCAGTCCTGGAGCCGAGCATTTGGGCAGCTCTTTCCTCTGTCTCCTCCCAAATGCTCTCGCACCTTTGCTGGCTCAGGACGTTTGCCCCAGACAAGCTTGCTTCATTACCAAATTGCAAATAATTGATGCAGGGTGAATAGGGATTGGCCCAGGGCTAGCTGGTGAACCAGGAGCACACCACACCAAGCAATTCATGGTCCTTCATGTCTTGATCCCAGCTGGGCTGGCTGGGGAGTTCGGTGTTCACCCAACCGCACCATCTCATCTGCCTGCGTCCAGTGCCCTCCTCCCAGGGCCACCCCACGCTGCAGTCTATGGAAAGGCATTTTTTCACTGTTTACCTGCCACACAAAGCACTTGAGCTGTTGTAGGTTGGAATGAATGTTGAAGAAATGCCACTAGCATGAACCAGACAAGCCATGAAACCTCCCTGTCTCTCGTACCTCTCCCAGCCCCTTGCAGCATCTGATGCAGCATGTGAGATGCTGGCTCTCCTGCAGAGTCCCTGATCAGATTTATTTCTCCCTCTTGTTTCTGTTTTGTGCTCAGAGGCACCATCGGTTGGGTTCATCTGTCTTCACAGCTGCAAAGGCTGCGTTTCATCAGCATCACATCAAACAAGGCTGGGTGCCCTGGGAGGTGACAGGGGCTCCTGGGACTCTCCCTGCCCCCAGGGAGCTGAGCAGGGTTTCAGCAGCATTTTTGGGTGAAAAGACTGAGGATGAGGATGGACAGTGCCTCTAAACAGCTTTGGACAGTTGTGTGGTGCCTAAATGTCCCCTCCTCTGTCTCGTGCCCCCAGGTCCGATCAGCTGTACGGAAGCGGTGGCACCGATGGCAGGACAAGCACTCCATCCGCGCCCGCGTGGCTCGGGCCATGTCCATCCCCACCTCCCCAACCCGTGTCAGCTTCCACAGCATCAAGCAGTCCACGGCCGTCTGAGCCAGCAGCGAGCCGCCGTACGGGCTGGGGGAGCCAGCGTCCCCTCTGTGTGGGACCCCTGACATGGCACAGCACAGAAGCCCGGTCCTGCCTGCACCCACCAGTCTCACAGAGGACACACAAAGTCGCTGCACCTATGGGAAACCCTACAGAAGCTCCTGTCCTGCCTGCTGGGGCAGACCTGTAGGACAGGACAGCTAAGATGCTGCTTTGTTGTCTCCCTGCCAGCGGTGTGACCTGCTGGGGTGACAGAAGGGGCTGGAGGAGCCCGGAGAGGCTGCAGCAGCCTCCCTGCCTGCCTCCATCCTGGCACAATGCCCCATGTCCCATCGCTGCCTCTCTCAAGTTTGTCACTGCTTTGAGGTGACAGGACGCCGGGACATTGCTGGGACAGCTTGTGGGGCTAATCTCTTGGGAAGCTGGGTCAGCCTTCCAGTGAGTGCGTGCTGGGATGCTGCTGGGTTGGGGCCAGGGGAAAAACCCTCTGGGGGGGGACCAAAGCCCTCTGGGTTGATGGGGGATGGATGGAGACCCCTGGACTGATTGCAGATGTTGCTTTATGTGGCTGTGTTTTTGTACCACTGGGATTATCTGAGCCCTGCCCCTCGCCAGGTCCCCAGGAGGTCCCATAACCACTGCTTGGGCTGACCAGGTCATTTCTCATCTTGACACCGAGGATGTGAGGCAGAGTGACGGGGTGGGAGAGGAGGGGGAACCATGCCGGGGATGGGGATGGGCTCTGAACATCTACGTGGAGGGGTCATGTTCTGAAGGAAGGCATGAGCTTTAGTTAATCCTGTGGTCCATCCCACCCCAGACAGGTCTACAGACCTTTGCAAAGCCCCTGAATCTTGGGCTGACCCTGTGCCCATCCTCAGGGGTGGAAAGGCGAGGGAGAGCTGCAGCAAAGCAGTAGCTCAGCTCCCCTAAGGCAGCTACCATGGGGACATGCCGTGGCTTCGCTCCTGTCCTCCTTGCCCTGCTTTTACCCATGCAGGCGGGCTTGGTGCCAAAGCTGCTCCTCGCTCTTACGCAGGGGATGGGGCCAAATCATTCCCACGCTGGGTTAAGTGCCTTGGAGGAGCGGCAGCCTCCTTCCCCTTGCTGAGGACCTTGCACAGACCGTCTCCAGTGCAGCTCCCAGGTCTCACCAAGTCCCCGATCCACCTCCAATGCCCTGTTTCATGTGGTCACCAAAAGCAGCTGAGCAGAGAGGTCCATGCAAGGTGGATGGGTTTGCCCCAGCCTCCTTGGAGCCACGTTTTCCCCGCCCTGTATGAGGTCTAGGGATGGTGGGGCAGGTGGAGGGTGCCCAAGGGGTTATGAGCTGAGTCTGATCTCTGTATCCCAGGGATTTTTCCACTGAGGCCCTGCAGGGTCTGGTATGAGTCCCTTCACACTTCTGTGCCTCAGTTTCCCCACTCTAAAGAACAGACGTAAGTGTTTCCCACCCTGGGGAATTTTAAGCATCTTGGAAAATGTAGTAGTATGTGATTTCCTCAGGATACACCACCAGAAAGGAATAAAACCTTTCTTTTTTTCTTTCAAGCGAGGCATAGGCTAAAACGTCCAGGTTCTTTCTTTAAACGTTCAAGAAGCTCAGCAGTTTGAAGCAAATTCCTCCCATTTCCCTCCCACTGAGATTTCCTACCTGCATATCTACTGTGCAGCCAAAACCAGAAATGCCCCATCGCCTCCAACTACCTGCTGGGAGCAGCGACAGCTCCCAGTATGACGAGGTGATCACAAGGACCATGCTCTGCACGAGGGGCAGGTTTTGGTCCCTGTACAAGCTCACCCATCACCAACACTCCCCAAAACTGCCCCTTATCCAATATATGGGTGAGAAAAAGACCCCCAGAGTTATTCAATAGGTAAACTGGCAGCTCCCAGCTTTATGGCTGCTTTCAGAAGGGGCTGATGCCCTGTAAGGAGTAGACTTGCTCTGCCCCCACCATTGGACAGTTTGATTTCTCTGCCGGGTGCTTTGGCAGGAGCTAATAAAGATCTGCCAGCTACAGAGAAGGGAAAATGCCCCAGGGAGATTTTTCATTGTACATACAAGTGATGTTACCAAAAAGTGATGCGCTATGTGTTCAACTTGGATTTTTCTAAAGCGGGGTCATTTTTAGTGGAAAAAAAGATGGAAATTGCAAAACCAAAGAAAGAAACCCAAACAGAAGCATCTGTGTTTGCATCACTGTTTTTCCCTTCTCCTCTCGGTGGCCTACTCTGACTCACATGACTTTGCTTTCTGTAGCTGGAGAGGTGTGTGTATTCTCAGCCTTGTTTGATTAAAATTACTTTGATTCCTCTCACAAGGACTTTTGGGGCATGTTTATCTTTTGGAAAAGATAACTCCAGCATGGCCCCTCTCCGCTTTCCATGGGAGCATCCTCGTGCTGCAGTGGGCTCAGCATCCCACTAGCCACAGAGGCACCTTTGGCAGTGGTACCTGTGGCTTTTGTCTCCTCTCTACTCCAAGCGCACATGCCCATAGCATGGAGTTTGGATACAGGCTCTCCATGAAGGTATCAACACCATCTCATCTAAGGGGGGTGAGGAGCACCCTGTGGGGGTCTCCCACACAAATACCATCAAGGTTAGAGAAACTCCTCCAAGTTTTCCATGATGCTCCCTCTCGCCAGCTGAGCTAAGACAGAATAAAAACGTAATGTGCTTCGCAGCAGGAGGGAGGGCCAATTAAACCCGAATTTCATTTCATACATCAATGTTTACAAGTGAAATTCAGACACAAACATCTCTTTCTGGTCAAGCTCTTCCGCTGCAGAATTAATTTGCTCATCACACAGAGCCTTGGAGAGTGCTGTAATTTGGTAAGCACCATGCACATAAATAATAATTACAGGTTCCTGCTGATTACATGATTGTATTTAAAGTTATCAAGTAATTCTGAGATTAATGACCTGCCAATCCTGTGCTCTTGATGAGGTTGTGGCCTCTTGAGATAATCCTGCGTTAACCCTTGATGTTATCCTAGCACCTCTCAGGGCTGGGAGAGGCAAAGTGGGACCCTGAGGATGGGACATCGTGAAGCAACAGGCCATCCTGGGCTGGGAGCAAGGCAGACTCACAGGACCCTCTCTGGCACACAGAGATGGAGTTTAATTTAGCTTCATTATTTGATTAACACATGAAACCCCCCCACAGAGGTCACCTCCAGCCCTGGAGTTGCTCCCCAGCCTCAGCCCTACCATCTGGGGTTGAAGCCTGGGGGTCCTGACTGCCCTGCACTACTTCCCCAGCACACCAGGAGCTGGCAAAGAAGAAAACCTGCTGTCTGGAGCCTGAACCAAGGGAGGGAGAGGAAAACTCATGGTCCTGACCCTCTGTGGAGGATCTGAGCTTTCATCCCACCTTCCAGCCAGGCTGACCTGGGCAAACAACCTCACTGCCACAGCCAGGACCTCCCAGTTCCTGCTCCACTGCCATGGGCATGGTGCACTGTCCACCAGTTGGAGGGTTTATAGCTTGTATTTGAAGCCAAGCTGGGACTGTCATTCCCCTTCCTCCATCCTGGCTCAGACACTGTGTTTCTGTCTAGTTGTGCACAGCTTTGGACCTTTCCTGGATGTTTAACCCTCTCTGGACCTTCCCAGGCTGGCAACAATCCTGGAAGGGGTGGGAAGTGGGGTGGGAGAGGACATCTCGTGGTGGTTTATAGCCCAATGGGCTCATTTGTGGCTCTCGGTGCCATCTGCCCCAACATGCCTCTCGCCTGTCATGTGTCGTACTTCCAGTGCTGCCAAACCCAGAAATAAATATTTCATCCTTTAATTCCAGTGCCCTGTCGCTCGCTGCTCTCCCCCCCAGCACGAGCCTCCCGCTGACATTTGTCACTGCAGTCACAGTTAAATGGTTTTCAAGAGCGCATGGCGGAGAGAGACAGGCAGCCCTCTGCCACCTTCATGAAATTTTCAAAGGACAGTGTTTTTTCCGTTTGGAGGAAATCTAAAGATCAGAGACGCAAGCGCGGCTCCCCCTGATCCCATCAGAGAGCCTGTCTGTTCAGCCCTGGAGAAAAGGCTTTTCTGGCTGTTCCTTGAGGAGCCCCAGGGCTGTGCCGAAGGCAGCAGCGTGTGCATCACACAACGTGCTGGAGATGGGCGTCTGCAAGGAGCAGTGATGGGTCGGTCCCACGACCGAGAATCATTCATGCTTGTGGCTCTGGATCTATCTGCAGTGGTCACCCACACCCGAGTCCATCCTCCTCGCTGGAGCCCTCAGCGATGCTCCCATGGGGTTGTGCCCCAAGGGTTTTCCAGGTTTGGTTGGCAATAGTTTGATCCTTTGTAGTCCCCAACAGCCTGCTCCTATCACAGCACCAGCAGAGTTCCTGCAAACACCGTGGCCAGGCAGGGAGCCCTCCTCCTTGCTGGGCAAAAGTTTCCATGGGAAACTATTGCTTTTAGGCAGCTCAGATTGGCTGCTGAGCCTCCTGCTAGTAGGGGAAACTGAGGCACGGATTTGCAGTGTGTTGCATGAGGAGATGCTGGCCTCTGCTTGCTGAGCACCGTCCTGCCACACACCTCTGCTGCAGAGCATCCTCCAGCCCCCGTCATCCAGCTCTGAGACCCACTTCAGGAGATATCAGTGTGATGGGGGCTCGGGACCCTCCGCAGCACTCTGCAGCCTCCTTCTGCCCTGGAGGAAGTGGCCCCAGAGGGATGTCCCCCATCCTGACCTGACCAGCAATCCCTCAAACACAATTGCTTTCTGTTCCAACAGCAGCATCCATTTCCAGGCAGCTTGCTCATATATTGAGCTGCCCTTCCTGGCTGTCACGGCAGGAGATCCTAATTTGGGGGCAGCAGGGGAAGGGTCACAACTTCCCTCGCTCAGCATTGTGCCCACGGGGACCAGTGCCCAGCAGGGTCCCCCAGCAGCGCCAGTGGCAAGTGCTTGAGATCCAGAGGTCCATCTCCTCTCGTGGTCCCTGGCTGCTTCATTTGCCACCTCTCTGTTTTTGCATTGAGACAAATCACAAATGACTGGTCTTCACCTGCCCTTTCCAGCACATGGTGTCGGTGACACGACCGTCCCGGCTCAGCCGGCACAAAGTCTTCAGGGTTTGTCTAGAGAGTGTGGCTGAGCTCCGATCACAAGGTGTCAGTGCTTGTGGCTCGGTCCCAAAGGATCCTTTCCAACTGCCAGAGACTATTAGCATCTCTCTGCTTCCAGTAGGGCTTCAGCTTTGCTTGGGATGAAGCCAGCCTTCGGGAGAGCAGATGATCCAGCCGTGTTGCAGCTAGGAGGGTCTCCTGTCCTGTGCTTGCAGCTCCGGCGGTGCTGGGTGAGGTCTTGGAGGCTGGATGAGGTTCTTCTTGCAGGAGCATGCCTTCATCAGGGTGGCTGGAGAGTCCCAAGGAGCTGGTGGCTCTGGAGAAGCCTGTGGGTATGTGAAATACAGGACAAAAAGGGGATGCCTGGCTTAAGCGCTTGCGGCATTCCCGATTGCAGAGGGACTGTCGGCACAGCGGGAGCCAGAGACCTGGAGGAACACAAACAAGGAAAACCACAGCCTGAGAAGCACGTGTAAATGAAATAAACTGCAAACACAGAAGTAGGATCTCGGTACAAGCCAGGAAAAAGCAGTGTGACTGTGCCTGCCGGTTCAAAAGGAAAATAAGATGAGATATTCAGGAAAAGCCTTGGATTATAGGCTAGAATGATTACGTCCTTATCGAAGTTTGACCGGTGCTGCATCACTAACCCAAAGCCATGGTAATAGAAATGCTTATGATTCTGATGAAAGTGATTTGGGTGGCTAATGGGAGCTATATTTTAATGCATTAATATGGTTAAGGTTATGTGCTTAGAGACCGCAGATTGACTAAGCAGATAAAATAGTCTTTTTTTTGCTCAACAGGGAACAGCTCGTTCCATGGATCTTTCCACACAGGGATCTTTCTGGCTGCTGCCTTTGTGCCAGGCGGTACTAAGGGAAACTCATCCGATTACTAGCAATAAAAAAAAAATTGCAAGCGGAAACCAAGCAAGCTCACACACGGTGACGGGGAGATGAGCTGAGCCGCTGCACCTTGTCGCCTGCACGCCCTGGAGACTGCCCAGCCTGGCCGAGCCACGATCACGATTTCGGGGCAGCCTCCAACCTGCACGGATGTGTCCTGTGCAAGTGCAGCCTTGAATTAGCTGCTACCTCCCCTCTCTGCTGCACGGGTGCTGCTGGGAACGGCGGTCCCTCGCTGTGACAGCTGGGAGATGCCACCCTGTGGCATTTTCCCATTCACCCTCAGCATCCCCAGGCATGACCAGGATCACCAGGCAGATTCCAGCATTTCTGTGTTTCTGGTCCACCTCTCCAGGCCAGTTGAGACCCGACACATGCATTATAAACTGCATCTAAGTGCATCTCACCATCTCCCGGAGCAGTCCCACTGCTTCCAGCTTCCACGAAGCATCAGGTGCTCCCAACATGATTGATTCCTCCTGGGTGCTTCTCCCCAGTGGCAGGGAGACATTTAACCCCTCCCCTCCTCGGTGTTAGCCCTTGCACGCAAACCCACCCTGAAGATGGGTCAAACCCACATATTTTAATTCAGATCAGCCTACAAATGCTTCATCCATCTCTTTTGACCCCTGGGGAAAAGTTTTTTTTGCTTAAACGCTAAATTTTTGTTGGTTTGGGGCTTTTTTAAAAAAGAAGATGTGTTTCCTGCCCCTAAAATTTCCCATCTGTATGGAATTCCCCTGATTTTCTATTTCTTTTTCCAAAAGTAGTGCCCTGATACACTGTGTGACAGCAAGGAGCAAAGCCTAGCCCAGCCCCCAGGGATTTTCTCCTATAAAAGCTGCATCTCAGGCACGTTGCACCTAAATTCTGTGGAGAGATTTGAAGGCCCCAACACAACCCGAAGCATCGCAAATCCCAGCCTGGCAAAACAAGATGCGAGTCAAGCACCACTGGAGAGGAGAAAGTGCGGAGCCAATGCCATGGCAATCGAGGAAAATCTATGCAAAATGGGTAGCAATTAAATGAGAATTAACCAGGTTGCAAGAGGAGAAATTTGCTTCTTTCAAACCCTCTTGATTATAGAGCTGAAATGGCCCAGAGCTCCCATGGCTTATCACCGGCGTGAACAGATGAAGAGGCTGTTAATCAAGATTGTCAGAAGCTTTCCCAAAGCCAAACATCCTCGCTGGAGCGAGGGCTCGGCGGGGACCTTCAATTTGCTGCAGCTTCATCTGCTCAGCTATTAACCGCAGAGGGGCTGGCCAGAGAAAGCGGATGGCTTGTTAGTTTATTCAGAAAAGGGCTGGGGACTTCACGCTGGTGGTCGGGAAGGTGACACCACTGGTGGGGTGGGATGGAGACGGACCCTCCACAGCCCATCCCCATCCCACGCAGCCCTTCTCCTTCCATGTCCCAGACATCCCAAAAGGCAAACGGTGTTTGCCGTCGGCACCGAGGTTCAGCAGGCAAACAGGGTGTTTTGTCAGACCGTCTTCCCAAAAGCCAAGACTTGACATGGGCTGACAACCTGCCAAGAGGAGCTGGGTGCCAGGGAACGGCTGGGGGTGGGCAAACGTGTGAGTCCTCCCCCTGTCCACTCTCACCCCCCCAGCACAGAAGCCAGACAGACTGTCACCTCTGTCATCCACATGGCCCCGGGGAATAAAAGGCTTTGGGAGAGGACCTGCATCCAGCCAAGGTCAGATCTGGTCCTCTGTCCCCCTAAAAGGATAGATCCCAGCTCCCCCAGTCCCATGGCTCTGAGAAGCAGCTGGGACACCTCTCATCAGCTCCCCTAAACAGCTCTGGGGGTTTGAAGCAAGGACAGAGGGTGGAAAATTGCTTTGCATTGAGGCTGAAGCAAGCAGGGAGCACGTGTGGGTGCACAACCAGGGATTCACACAAAAAACAGCCCTTCCTGCGCTCGGACAGGTGACCACCAGCTGTCCCTTCTCACCGTGCTCAGACAAACCCCGAAATAGGTGCCACTTGGTGCTCAGCAGCTGAGCTGCAGCTGCCTTCTGTGCCAATTACATACTTACGCTAACGCCACAGCGCTAATTGCATTAATAAGAGACTAATCGCACACCTAACGGATGTAAACAAGAGCTAATTACCCGACAGCGACACCGTGCTCCGCGCAGAGCCGTCTGTCTCGGCAAAGTGTGGTCCTTCCCGGGAGCATCCCGTCAGCAACCCCGGGGTTCTCCGGGTGCCTGAGCCCCGGGCGAGCGGTGGTGAATCACAGTGTGGCTCTTGGGACACATCTGCTCCTAACCCCCAAGCAGGAATAGTTCCTTCATGCCTCATCTGATCCTTCCTGGGGCAAATTAAGCCCGGCATGTTGGCTAGGAGGTGTATTTAGGTGGAAAGTACATATAGGCTTTGGTGTCTGACCATGTATCCAGATCACCCATGATGAAGGGTGCTGCCAGTGTCCACTAGGGTCTTGCCCTTGTCCCGGGCCACCAGCACCCTGGGTATGACCAGAGGCAGTGGGTCCACCCTGGGGACACCCGGTATGCCTGGCAAGAGGGGCGGAATGGGTTATTCCTGCCTGGAAGGAGCAGGCGGGAGCTGGGGAAGGCGCTGACCCCACTCAGGGGCTGCTCAGGTGCTGCGAGACCAGGTTTTGCAGCACGTTCCCTTTCCCGATGCCTGGCCCCGCGTTCCCCGTGCTTCGCAGCCACTCGCTAATACCCATCCCTCAGGCTCCTCCAGCTCCCTGCCTCCGGCGCACGAAAACTGAGCCGGAAACTTCGCACACCCCCAACCACGGCTCCTCGTCTCGAGGAGCATCACAGCCCGGTGCTAAGCAGGCAGCAAGCAGGATGGTCATGCAGGCACCTTCCCCGTGGGCTCTGTGCCCTTCTCCCCCTGGCTGGAGGGCAATTAGTGCCTCTTGGCTTGACGGTGTGATAAACTAGCAGCAGCGGCAGCTCTTTGCAGTAGCACAGCAAGGGCAGCGGAGGGGGAGCGGGAAGCAGCCGGGTGTCAGTACGCCTGGCTCTGGAATCCAGCCTCAAGCACTTGAGTCTCCCTCTCAGGGTTTTGGATGAGTTTAAGCACATTTACCCACCCATAGCACTACGCTAACGCAGGGCAGGTCACTCAGGGGATGTTTGTCATTTGTTTGGACACCGTTATCAGCCCACCAAAGCAGTGCGGTCCTCCAAATACCCGTAACTCTGCCCCTGTGATGCTGTGCAGGAACCAAAGTGTTTGAGAAAGAAAAACGTGTTTGGGAAGGAGGGAAAAACTGGATTTAGAGGTAACATTTTCAGATAACTGAGAGCCTGTTCAACAGCTGGGCTAAAACCTACTGGAGCAAGGCAAAGATGCATCGAGGAAGAGACTGAAGAAGGCTCTTCTCAGGGCATGCGGCATTATTAAGGTTGGGTTGTACTCCAGCAAACTGTTATGGTTTGAGGAACTCACAATAATTTATTGTCATGTAGACAATTATTCTCTCACCTGATGACCCCTCCCCACCCACGAAGGGGAACTGGGAAAAAACAAGGAAACCTGAGGGTTGAAATATAAACAGATTTAATAGAATAAGACTAAATAATTAACATTAATAACACTAAAGAATCAGTATTGATACTGATACCTATATAAAATACAGCAGGATTACCCTCAGCCCATTCTGCCCATAGAAGCTGTGCACTCCCAGCAGGGACAGCCAATGTGGGACCCTGCGAGCGCTGCGGCTTCGGGAGGAAGGGAAGGGCTCAGGGCTCCGGCACCGGGGCAAGGAGTTCTCAGGGTGGCAGCCGTCACAGGAGAGAGAGGACTCCTCAGCAAACTTTCTAATTTATACTCAATGTGCCGTTCATGGTATGAACGAACCCTGTTGGCCAGCTTGGGTCAAGTGCCCGGGTCTCGCTCATCCTCATCCCTGCACCCGGCGAGCTCGAAAACACCGAGACCTTGAAACCCGCACCCCATAGCTGGCTATAGAGTAAATATTTTCACAAATTCAGACACTTCTAAAACTGCAGTTCTCCCAAGCATTAGAAGAGAAATTAGTCCTGTGTTGCTCAAACCAGTACACAAAGCATGAGCAGGAGGAGCATAATCACCCACGCTGTTACAAACAGGAGAGGCGGTTTCTCCATCACACATTGTTCTTTGCAATGTTCCCGCTGCCGAGCCTGAGCGAGCGGCTCGATGCCACTGCAAGCAGCGCGCGCCGGTGCCACTCGCCGCAAGTGCTCCCGTGCTGCAAAGCGATTGCAGAGAAAACCCTGGCTGGGCTCTCACCACATTTGGAGAGGGCGATTACACAGTGTGAGAGGAATCCTAATGGGACAGCGGGCGGCTGCGGCAGCGTTTGTCATCTCAGCAGTCCCTCCCAGGCAGCACAGGACTGTGCTGGCACTGAAGGCATTTGGGGCACTGCAGGAGGGGGGGCAGGCAGCGCTCTCAGGGCATGGATGGCACAGAGAATCGGTGTCTTCTTTTTTTTTTTCATCTCAATGCTCAGTGCATGAACAGTGTCATGGGCTCCTTAAAATGAGCAGGGGAGACACTGGGTTCCCGTTTTTTGCTGCAAGGGGATAGTCCAGTGCCACCCCGCGTTAGTCTGGCAGACTTGGCCACCCAAGCCACACTCTGGAGCTGCGTACTTGCACAAGTCAAGAACGTAGCTGGGATTTAGAAGAGGGGTGGAAGTCAAGGAAAACATTTCTTTCCCCCCTTCCCCAGCGCTGATTTTGTTTTGGAGTTAGGAATTCCTCGGTGGATGCGAGCAGCTGTCAAAAAAAAAAAAAAGAATTAAAAAATGTTTTGGAAGCAAATTTCCACCCAAATCAGTATCCTGGGAGGGATCCACATCGTGTAACTTTGAAATATCACGGCAAAATATTTCAAATATTTCAAGAAAGAAAAGTCATTCTGGATTTTAGGGGAGTCTGACAAATTCCACCAGAAGCCCTGAACACCCTGGTGTGTGCCAGCACTAATCATAACACAAAATACTTTTGTCTGAATTCATATTTCCAGCCTCAAACAGACTTTTTCCAGTGGGTACAGGCCTGGGCAGACCAGCTGCATTTTCCTCTTGGAGGAACATTATTTATCTTCCCACCCAGTTAAACCTTTGCGGCTACGCCGCGCTGCTGACCTCTTTCTAAAGAAGGGGCTGCATTTCATTAGCCAGGGGAAAGCATGCAGCTTGCAAAGGAAAAAAATCAATACCTGTCATCTGTATTTATGTATGAGCTTTCATTAATGTGGACTTTGGAGTTTGGCTGATGTTCTCTGTATCTGTCCTTAATACCTGCTGCTCCCCATGCTCTCCTCGCTCCAGTCAATAGCCATTTCTTGTTCCAAAGAGATTCACTTTAAAAAGCATCTGCACCACTTACTTTCCCCAAAGGAGTGGGATTTTTTCAGCAGTTCAATAATATTCATGTACAATATAAATGAATACAATATCCTTTGATGTCCTGGCCAGGTTGATGGTGTTTCTCTCTTTTCTCCATCGTCTCTTTCCTCCATCGTCTCTTTCCTACAGTAAAGGCAAAAAATTAGTCAGGGCTCATCAAATACTCTCAGTCAAAAATATTTTTTCATCTTGAGAAGCATTTGGGGATTGATTGCTGTTTTCTTCTTTAATAAAGTACCTATTTCTTTCTTGTTTTTCTTTCCCACCGGATGATCAAAACCCCAAGCGCTATTTTATTGGCAAAGCTTTCAGTTTTCAGTTGCTAAAAACCTGAGATGTTTTGGCCTGGAACCAAAATCATGCAAGTCTTTCCAAGGAACATTTTAAAACCTCGAAACTCTTCTTAGTTTTGTAGGTTTTCAGTTAAGATTTATTTTTAACAAGTCCTGGAACAGATGTAGTCTGGAAGGGGGTTGTGCATTCACCACCTCTGTCTACAGGTCATGTCTTCCACTGCTCTCATGGCTACAGCAGGACGAGAGCTGAGGATGCCCTGGCATGTCCCTCCCCATCCCAGTTCCTCCTGCACAGTCACTTCTGGGTTAATTCAGAGCTCTGAGCTGGTTTCACCTTCCCCAAGCCTAAGTAGGGATCCCAAGATTGGACATATTGGCAAGGCATCCGTTTTGGGTAGCAGCAATGCGCTAGCAGAAGCAGCTTTCTAACTTGGCATCTCTCCACAGCAGCAGCAAAAAAAAAAAAAAATCAAAAAAATGAAATGGAAAGAGAGAAATTCAGAGACCCAAGTGCCTTCTCTCTGCAGCTGAGCCAGACCTGCCTTCCCCCCATGGCTCCTGAGGATGCTTTGAAGTCCTGGACCATCTCTGCCACATCTGGATCCTCTTTCTCTCTTTCTTCTCTCTTTCTTCACCCCCTTCACTGCCCAAGAGTGAAGTTAAGCTGCGGAGTTGCTGGTTTCCGTTGGAAGAATTATTTGGTTTAAACACCCTTCTCCCTTGATCCTCCCCATCGCTCCAGTCCTCCTCCTGCAAAAAGAAAGCAGCAGCTGGAAATCACGTGTGTGGCACTGTTGGCACCAGCCTTGGCATGCACGGCACAGCACGGAGCAATGGGCCGCGGCAGCACTGGGAAGCTTGATTGCCTTCAAATTGAAAACTAATGACTGAACATCAGTGTCTCAGTGCCGGAGAGATTTTCTCTTCATTTACTCAAAACCAAGAAGGAGAAGCAAGGTGAGCTTTGCTCACACGGGTCCTTCATGAAACCAGAGTGCAAGGGGCATTTTTCACTGTGTTGCTCTCCATTAAAGGAGTTTCTCCAGCAAATAATTGAATGCTGGAAGGGTGGTGTGGGTGTGACCCCATTCCATTTTCTTCTATCAAACTGCTTTCACCTCCCATTGCAAGTCTTACAAAATTAGGGGGTTTTAATTCACTTGGAAAACTTCATTTTGCTCCTTTCATCTGAAAGGAAATTGCTGGCAAAACCTCTTGTCCACAGAGGAAAACCTGGAGGCAGACCCGAGGCACCCCATGGTCTTCTCTGGGGTATTTGCATGCCACGCATCTGCACCTCTTGGGGCACAGCGGGTTTCCCAAGCTGGTGGCAGCAGCTCTCCTCTGCTGCGACCCACACTGCTCTGCAGCCGCTCCTGGCGTGTGGTGGGAAGGGTCCTGCAGCTCCTGGCTGGTCTTTGATTGTTGCCTGAAGTCAAAGCTCAGCAGAGACCTTATCACTTTCTACAACTGCCTGAAAGGAGGTTGTAGCAAGTGGGCGTCAGTCTCTTCTCCCAAGTAACGAGTAGGACAAGAGGAAATGGCCTCAAGTTGTGCCAGGGGAGGTTTAGATTGGATATTAGGAAAAATTTCTTCACCAAAAGAGTTATCAAGCATCGGCACAGGCTGCTCAGGGCAGTGGTGGAGTCACCATCCCTGGAGGGATTTAACAGCCGGGCAGACGTGGTGCTGAGGGATGTGGTTTAGCGGTAACTTGGCAGTGTTGGGTTGATGGTTGGACTCGATGATCTTAAAGGTCCCTTCCAACCCAGACGATTCTCTGATTCTACCTTCCTGGTGCAAGATGCACAACCTGGGTGGAAGTGCCCGTGCTGCCGGGCTCTCCTGGCTGTGACAGCTCCAGGGAGATGGATACACAGAAAAACAACACCACCGTGACCCTTTTATCCCCAGGACAGAGCCTCTGATGCCTTCTGGGACCCCCACGCCTGGGGACCGGCTGCTTCTGAAAGCCATGAAACTGGTGGCCGGCTCAAAGTGAAAAACAAGAAGCTTGGGCAGTGTGCTGACCCACAGCAGCTCAACACAAGCAGCTGGACTCCTGCCAAAGGCGACAGAGACCTGCGCATTTTTGAAAGCACTGGATAGATCGACATGTCTCAGTGAGTTCAGACAGTTCCTCTCCCCATTTTTGGGGGAGAGAAGAGTAGGGGTAAAGCGGACTCCCGGCCCTGGGGGCTTTCCCAGCACTGTAATTTCATCACGCAGACAGGACGAGCGTTAATCAGTCGGAGGTGAACGCCCGGCATATTTATTGCTGTCTGAGCCAGATGTACTCTGTGCAGAGCATCTTTCCTCCCAGCGCAGTGCTCAGAAACGCCTGGCTGATTAACAGAGTAAACAGCCGAGCCAGGAGAGAGAGAGACCTGGCGATGGGATCGAAACTCAGAAGTGGCTGCAGCAAAGCCGAGAGGCAGTTACAGATGACAGAAGCTGCATAGGAAAAGGTGCCGAAAAGGAGACTTGTGGAGAGCTGGAGGCGGCATCAAAAGGAAAATCCCCCTAGGATTGCAAGCAGCCGTGATTTTATCCAGTTCCTGCTGCCTCCCAGGTAACCCATTAACTCTGTCTGGAATAATCAGGTTTTCTAGTTTCATTAACATGCAGAGATGATCTCTGTGAACTCACTCCTGCTCTGCAGCAAGCTCCTGGGGGAGCCGTGCTTGCACACCTGTGAAATTAAAGGCATCACATTAATTCAGCATCCCAAGTGCTAGGGAGGACAAGCGGACGCGTGCACCCACGTCCAGCCTAACGCAGCGTAAGAGCCTCCACATCGCACGGCAGCGTCAGTTCAGGCACCTTGGTTTGCTCTTACTGGTGGCTCTCTGAGGATGATGCCTCCGAGAAAGCCCAGTGGGGTCCCCAGTCGGGATGGAGTGGGGAGTGAAGCTGGAGCCTTGCCACCCCAGCCACGTGGCGTGGTTCTCACCAGCAAAGGTGTCAAGGTTCTTTCAGAGCATCTCCGCCTGCAAGAAAAGCAGGGTTTGGCAGGTGGGTTTCTTGGTACTTCCAGGCTGAAGCTGCCTCAACATATCTCCAAGCTGTGGGAAGAGCCCTGAAATGCTTCCCCCGGGCTCGGACCAGCCACAGGTGCAGTGTTCAAACCCCTGAGTGTGAACCTGCACCTCTCTCTGCCTAACCAGGTGGCTGCTGTGTCAAACGTGCAGGCACACGCAGAGCCATCCTTATCCCCCCCGGCATTCCCAGGATGCTGGGGACGCGCTGGGATGCAGAGCTGTGAACAGGGAGAGAAAGAGAGAAATTGCCTTGTTGCTCCGCCAGTAAGGGGTTCAGCGGGGGAATCCGTGACAACTTTGCTGACAGCTGAGAAAAATTGCTGCTGCAGTCAGTCGTCCTGTTGTTTGCACAGGGACAACACAGTGTTTATTGTCAGGCTGGTTTCTGTTGGCTTCTTCCCTTCCTTCAGGCAGGAGAATGCCAGCGACGCAAAGATGCTGCAGGGTCTTTAACAGCAGGTTAAATATAACAAACAGGAGGGATCTTCAAATCAAGCCATGCCATCGCTCGAAACCAAAACCTGTGAAAAACCATTTGGGAATTCATGTTATATGGGTGGAGAATTTCTTGGCCTGCATAGAGATACGGGTGAGTGTGACAGAGCATTAAAACACCTCTTAGACGGGTGATAAATAGGAGCTGGAGCAGGAAGCCAGACTCAGCACGCGTAGCGTGATCCTAAGGACATTTTACTGCTACCTTTAACTTCCTATAGTAATTACTGAATTTATTAACTTATTATCCCTGCTTATTTTCAATTCCCCGTTCTTCATTTCTTACAGATGAAGTTTATCTTTAAAACACCTGAAACCGGACCGTTGAGGCAGACATTAATGCAGAAAGAAGGAGCAGGAGTACTGGCCATCGCAGCGTGGCCAGAGGAATGCCCTTCCCAAGGGCTGCTCCCCCTATCCTGCCTGGGATGCAACCAATTTAGACCCAAGCATGAACTTTTCTCTGACTTACACTCTTGCATAGGAATTTTTTTGCCGTTTGGTTCTTTGTTCACAGTTATGAACCTAGAAAAAAAACTTCACCTGCTGCAACCCCCCAAAATGTGTGGAATGCAGTGCCTTTTTCAGCAGGTGATCAGCAGCAGTGGGTTGCAGAGATTTCATTTACTTTTAGCTACATCTCTGTTATGAGTGTGGGTATAATTCATGTGTTAATTACAATAACCACTCCTATCTAATTTTTGCCCTATTATCTATATTTTTCACTGGGACTACAAAGAGCCCACCTAGTTGCTAACAAATTGGATTAAACTGGAATTGATTCCAAAAGTGCAATCAGAAAGATGAGAAACTCCCAAAGGTCTCCAAACAGCTGCCTTGGCTCATTTCCCAATACTCTGGGAATTTCAGTGGGACCTGATTTCAAAGCCATGGGATTTGCCTCTGAGAAGGGCTTCAGTTCCTGGTGTTCCACTCCAAAATCAACTGAATGCTTCTGAAAACCCCCTGCCTTTCCTGATTGAGTACGAATTTGCTGGTTTGGGATTGGATCACCCACCAACCCTGGCAGTCACCTTCTTATCTCTCCCCCTGGGGCTTTCCAGTCCCCTGTTCTTCTGCACCGGGACCAGTTAGTCCAGCCCGCTTAAGGCTTAATCTGTGGGCTCGACTCTCCTTTACCCAAAACAACATTAGCAGCGGGCAGCAGCGTTGAAGGGAGAGCTGTCCTTGCTCAAAAGCCTCTCAAAACTGCCAGTCAGGTCCGGAAACCAGAGTTGGCCCTGGTTGGGCTCAGCCGGACGGTGTTCCCACTCCATGCCGGCTGCCTCCCGACGACTGCAGCCAGAGGGAATTCACTGCGGGTCTGAATTAAGTATTTTGTTAACACAGCTAATCTCAGCTAAATCCCTTCCCAGCCCAGCTCCTACCTGATTTTATTGCCTTACAGGCTAATTGACAGGAGCCTGTTGCTGTCTGTTTTAGCAAACGGACCCTGCTCGGCTGCTGCCAAGCGACGGGCACAGAGAGCGGCCGGGAGGGACCGGGGTTCGGCTGGTTGCCTCTGGTGGAAAAACAGATTTTTCCCAAATAGGAACACTGGTGCCCCTGGGGCCAAAGGAAAGGCTTGCGTAGCGGTTAAGCCCATTCTTACCCCCAAAAAAAGTTGTGCCATAACTTGTCTCGATGGTCAGGAAGGTACTTGGTGTCCCCAAAAGCTTGTGGCAAGGAGATCCAGCTACATCTGTGGGAGTATAATGGGGACCAGATAACCACGTGGAAGGGCAATTCAGGGAGTTATTACACAGAGAAACCACCTCTGTCTCCCAAACTCCCTAAGCCACCAGTAGCTGGAGGCTGGGAACACACCTGTGCGTGCTTCTCCTGCTCTTTCCCTAGCACTTGCTTTTGGCCACTGCCGATGTGCTATGCGGTGAGAAGGACCTCTACTGCCACCCATGAGGCTGCTCTTAGGCTGGGCAGGAGCACGACTGCGAGGTGGCGGCCAGAGGTCATGGCTCAGCCGTCAGCTCAGTCCCAGGGCCCAGCTCGAGCTGCCCGTGTGGCTGCAGGAGCCGCCGTAGCCTGCGTTTGCTGGAGGAAGGCGATGCAGAAGCATCTCTGATGGCACTGTAGAGACTTTCAGATGACAGCAGCATCCCCCTCCCGGTGTTAATAGGCCTTCAGGCATCAGGGTAATAACTCAGACAGATAGACTCAATCTTTCTTCTCTGGCTGGAAATGGTGAGGAGCAGGAACAGAAAGATCCTGAGCCTGCATTTGACATCAATCAAATATGCATGGAAATAGTTTGGTGGCGATAACAGAGCAGCGGGGAGGAGGAGAGCAGGGAGGTGCTCATGAATCACAAGCCAAGCATGGGGGGGTTGGGAGGGGTGAGGGTGGCTGTGTGGCTGAAAGCAGCAGCCTGAAACCCGCTCCCCGCTCAGCCCTGCAGCCGTGCATGGGGCTGGGCTACTGCCCACAGAGTCCATGCATCCTGCCCAGCGTTGCTGTGCCAGCCCAAACCCGAGTGCTGTGCAAGCAGGGTGAGAATCCTGGAGGCAGACAACCTGCTAATGGGCAGTGATGAGCACCTCCTAAAGGCTGCCTGATGGATTGTGCCTGAGCGAAGAGGGAACCGCATGGGACACCCCAAGGGAGTGAGCAGAAGCTGTGGATGAAGTGAGCAAATGCACCTGATTTAATCCTTAAATGCTCTGGGCAGGCTCTGAACGAGGGGAGCTTGGCAGCACCATCCTCATCCTCAAGCTCTGCAGGGCCGCTCTGCACGGGTGACTTCAGGAGCTGCCCCAGCGTGACGGCGGGAACTGAGGCAGAATAACGGCAGGTTAACCAAACCAGCCCATCACGGACAAGTCTCCCTCCAGCCTCTCCTGCTTCGGCCCTATCGATCTCCAGCCATGCATAATCTCCATGCTCTCCCTGGTTTCTCTCACATTAGTTTCACACCATAGCTTCTCCCTCCAGCTCTGCCAGCACTTTGCACGTGGGTTGCGGCATCGCTGCGTGTCCATGTGCTTTCTGCTTTCTGCCTGCTCCCATGTGCAGCTGCAGAGGAACTGCAGGAGCAGGAGCTGGTGAAGTCTTCACAAGAGCGTGCACCAGTGACAACTCCTTCATAAACCAAGGGGGTTAACAGGGATTCGAAATAAAAGCTTCTGGAAGCGATTCTGGGTCTCTCCATCAGGCTGCTCCCCAGCAAAACCGGCACTCACGGCCCTGAAGTGACTCCTCTCCAGTTCATCTGCAGTCCCACTGCTGGGACTGTATTCAACATGAACATTTTCCTTCTAATTAGCAAGAGAAAAAGCTGCAGAGGTTCACTGAAATCTTGCAGTTGCAAAGTCTTCAATCTCCCTCAAACAGTCATTTAGATGTAAACACCCTCCTGTGGATCCAGAGCTGCTTACAACAGACAGTTGATGGGGATTGGGCTCTTTACTGCATAAGGCTGTGTTTTATTTACCTGCCTCGGCGATAAAGTCTGGAGGTCGTTCAGCAGCAACAGTTCACCAGCAGTTTCTCGTTAAAGCTGCCACACTCACCTTTAATTTTATTTTTTTGGTGTGCATGCTTTCCTCCCCGCACTCCTGTAAAGCCGCCAGGTTGGAGGCGGTAAATCAGTGTTTCCCAGGTGATGTCAATGGAGCAGGACTGATTCACATCAGCTACGGATCTGCCCCGTGCATTTGGCTTCCTGGCGCAAAACAGTAGAAGTTATAACTTCTGAAGGAAGGAGTTATCGAGTGAGGGCAGGATTTGTTATGAAACAAGGGCTTTTGTGATGCACATGAAGAACGACCTCTCTAACTTCCTCAATGCAAGGACACCGCCAAGGCCACCAAATCAAACCCACATCAGGGACCTCTCCTCGTTACGTTTGGTTGCGGAGGTCTCTGCAGCCGTACGCAGTGAGGGACCGTACATCTAACAACAACATTTCAGTTCTTCGCTTTCCATTAAGAAAAAGCACACACAGAGAGAGTCGAAGTATCTCTTCAGTGACAAATCTGCTGATACAATCATGTCCTCCTAAGTAATGTTGTGACCATAAACCTTCATCTGGACATGACTGCTCCTGTGCCACCAGACAACAATTAGGATGAGTGGCCAAACACCCACCAGCACAAATTGCACAAAGAACCACCATCTGCAGCTCGGTGCTCTCAAGCCTCAGACGCTAACGCACAGCACCTGCAAAACAATGCGCACAAAAAATGCTGCAGCGAAAAGGAAAAGTTTGACGTGACCCCATGCAGCCATGGAGAGGGGTAAAGGGAGAGACAGAGATGGAGAGTTGCCCCCAGCCACCAGCTCCATCCCCCAAAAAGGGATCAGGAACACAAAAGCCACCCCAACTGGGGATTCTCCATATGTTTGTAGGCACGAGGATGGATCACTCGTGGGTGTGATGATGGTTTATTGGCTCTCTGCATCCTCCAGTCCTCAGTTTCTCTCCTTCGCTGTTTGTGGGTATATTTTTCTCTCATTGATGAACCATTTCCAGCTGCTGTGGAGCAGGTCTGAGCATACAGCACCTGACACACGGCGCACAGCCTGGTACCCCCAGATAGCCCCCGCTCACCATCACCCTGTGCTGTGCGAGGCTAAATGCTACAGTGGCTCTTTGCATACCACCCAGGAGCTAATTTAGAAGGGGACTGAGTTGCAACAAACTCATTTCATGCAGGTTAGAAGGCATTTGCAGGTGGCAATAGCTTTCTGTCCCTGTTGGCCTAGATGGGGTTGAATCTGGACTCCCACCCCGTTTCTCATGCCACAGCTTGGACTTGAAGACAGAAATTGCCACCAATGAGGTGGCCAAAGACCCCATGTCCCTGTTCGAGGTGGCTCAGAGGCTCACAACGAGCCAGACGCTGGTCCCAGCCATCCATCCCTGTATTCCCATGCATCTTTTACCCACCTCCAAAAGAGATTTTAAGGCAGACGCTGTTCCTGTTATAGTGCTACAAAACTAGTGTTCTCATGGATTTGGTGCCTTATGCAACAGCAGAGTGTGAATGTACATCTCTCCTCCCCCCCACCGCTAATATCACCCAGGATGCGGTCAGGTTTTCAACAGTACAAGCAGGTTGCCTGAGGATAGCCTTTCCCTACCTCCCAAACTGCTGATGATTCAATTATTTACAGGAAGAGGTTACAAAAATATACTGAAAATTACTTGAGATTAGGTGAGCCTTTCTTCAATAACAGGCGCTCTCTTTCGCTGCCTCTATTGATTCTGCAGTTAAACAATAATAAACACAAAGTTTACAAAAACTTTGCCCCTGCTTTTTTTCTCAAGCTTCTGAAAACTTCAGCTCCAGGGAGGCGGGAGATGTGAGGCACAGCTTGAAAAGCGAAAGTGGGGCTGATGGGTGTATGGGTCTTGCAAAGCTGCATAAAGATGTCTCATGACCCCACACAGCAACTCTTTGCCCTTCCAGCAGCTGCTCCACCACAACCTCCCAGCGATGCGGGAGGTGTTACGCTGCCCTGACCACCCTGGGCAAGCAACAACTGCTTTGCTGGGCTAAACTGGGACAGGGACTTGGACCAGCCCTTGTGGAGGGGGTGGTGTTGCTGTCTAGCTCTTCTCGCCAGCAACAGACATGAGAAGGAGGATCCCAGAGGGTTTTTTTTCTACACTGACTCTGGGCTTTGGAGACTGGCTGGTTCTCAGACCAGGAGCCCAGCAGAGAACCCAGGAGTCCTGCTGCTCCACCAGCAGTGATTGCAGCCTGGGGATGCGATTTTCAGTGCAAACATTCAGCTGCAGGTTATTTAAACTTTTTTTTTAGCAAACAAATCCTCCAAAGAGGGAAAATTTTTTTCTGCTACTCTTCTCCAGGGAGAAAATATCCCTGGGGGAGTTTACCTCCCCATCCCACTGGAAGTCGGCTCAGCTGCCAGTTTTGCCATCTTCTGCGTGTCTACAAGCTAAAAATACCCTGTGTACAACCAACCTGCCACCCGTTAGCCCTGGGCGATGGGACTGACAGGTGCTCACGAGCTGCAGGAATTTAAATCAGAGCTCCACAAACAAAAACGAGTGAGATTTCAGATGTCTCACTGTGCTACAGTGCAAAACTCCTCCACGGTGGGCCGGGAACGGTTTTCAAAGCACCTGAGAAGTTAATGCCAAGCGAAGAAATGTCACGCAGAGTGGGGTGCGCTGGTAGACAGCTGCTGCTGGGCTCTTCTCCGGTGCAGGACTTGGATTTATTTGTGCTGTTCGACCCCAAGGGCTGGCTCTGCTCTCTGCACAGGAGCCCGTGCATGATCATGGTGAGCACAGCTTTTTTGCATATGACACTTCTTGGAACCAAAATGAAGGTGCTTCAGGGAGATACCACGTGCCCGATCCTCAAAGTTATCAGCACTGAGGGCAACTGCAGGGTTCCACCATCCCGAGGATCCCTCTACAACAGGTCTGTAGCACTTCTGTGCTGCTGCGACCTATTTTAGGTGGCTATTGGGGTGGAGGTAAAATCTCGGGGGAACGAGAGTGCTCCATTAACTGGATCTGCTCTGACAGCAGAGGGGTTTGGGGACACCGCGTTGTCTGTGGCTGCCAGCATGGTCAGATGAATCCCATCCCACCCAGAGTACCAGCAGTCATCCATTGGGATTTTTCCTTTTCCAGGGGAAAATAAAAGAAATCTTTTAAATCCGTGCTGCTGGACAGAGGAGCTGACTGCAGCAAAAGCAGTACTGCCCACCGGGTAATGATAGCCTGGCACCAGTTCCCATGTCACAGTCACTCCTGTTGTCACCCACTTAAAACAGTAACAACTACTGACAACTAGAGATCCTCAAAGTTCATAAAATACTGTATTTTTCCTGGCTTTTACTTTATTAGCAGACAAGTGCCTTACGAACTGCCCAGAATATCTGCAAACCCTCAAGGGTCCACCTGCCCCAACTCTTTCAAGCTCTGCCTGGGCTGACAAACCTCTCGGACCCCAGTGAGGTGGCAGCCAAGGAAGAACATCAAACCGGGGCTGTGGAATAAGCTACAGATGAGACCCAGCATATCATGAATGTGTTGTCACGCAATTGTCCCTGTGAGAGCTCGTAAGGTACAGGAGAGCAATGGGTCTGTAAGTGTTGTTGTGAACAGAAGTGCTTTGGTTCCAGGCATTGTGATTTAGACAATTTAGATGTCACAGAAGATAAAGAGGTGACTTGCATACAGTGGATGAGCACCTTCAAAGGTGAAAATAACACATTCTGAAAAGATTTTTCAGCCAGTAGAGAAAAGGCATAGCAAGATGTCAAATGGCTGGAAGGTAGGCAGACACACTGACGTTAGACACCAGGCATGAGTTTGAAAAGGTTACCATCGGGGGCTTCGGCAGGCCTGGCAGCGACCTGTAAAGGGACCTGCTGCCCTCCAGAGAGTCCCAGGGGCTTGGCCAGGATCTGCAGGGGCCCAAACAGGGCCCCGCTGCCCTCCAGGAACTCGTTAACTGGAGCAGTGCTGGAGTCATCCCTTTTTTGCTGTCGTCAGATGGAAGCCAGCAGTGGTCCTGGCAGCGATGGCTTCATGCACTACACCACGTGCTTATATCAGGGCACAAGCTGACATTCCCTGCTCTGTGTTCATCACAAAGTCAATTAAAAGAACCGATGCTCCCTTGTAAGGTGTAACATGCAGGAGTCCCTCTGTGGGTTCAACAGCTTTGGAGTCGATCATCTGAAAACTCTTGCCAAAAATTGTAAGATAACCTCTGCCAGAGAGAAGCTGCAACAGAAGCAAAGTGCCTGGAGTCTGCTGTGAGCTTACCTGGTTCCAAACGACACAGTGGAGCACGTCAGAAAACCCCCAAGGTCCAGACTGCCCCTGTCACCTGCTTGTCCCACCCCTTGAGATGGACATCATAGTCACTGAGATGAGTGGGGAGAGGCTGGAAACTAAAACACTCTGGGCTGGGTATCTTGGCTTGTTTTTCTTCTCTGCTGTGCTTTGACTCACTGAACAATCCCATCTGGCTTTTCTGAGCAGCAGCGTTACTCACCTTGCACTTTATTCTTTTCTGGGGATCAGGAATAAACATCCCTTCAGTCGATAATGAAAGAGCGAGGAAATTTAGCAGCACTTCTGCCATGAGCTCAGAGCCAGTAAATCCCAAAGAAAAGCCATGGCACTCACATAGGATTCAAACACCTGCCGGGACTGACCCCCACGTCTCCTTCTTCATCTCTTTCTCTTTATTCGTATCTATTCTTCTTCTTGTGATGCTGAAGGATGTCCTCACTGTAATAACCGGAGCAACAGAAAAATCCTTCTCAAGTGGCCCAGCAGGCAGCGGTGTGTGTTCCCAGTCCTCCCTGCCAGGATGGACATGATTCATGTCAGACCAGTGGCTCCACAGGAAATCTATTATTTCCCGTTCTTCCAGTGAGTGATGTTTCTCCCTCCAAATTGAAGCTTTTCACAGGAACGGATGGCTTCTCCATGTATTTCTCACCTCAAGGAGACATTTGGCAAAGCTTTAAAATCATCCAAGTATTTGGTTTCAGCTGCTTTGAGGTGAAAAGCTAGTTTTCTGGTTCAAAAGATGTTTCGGCACTAATGGCTAATGATGGTAAAATAAAATCAATATTTAGATGCAAATGGGCCAAGGCAAAATGAGACGTCATGAATCACTGAACTGTTTGGCCTCATTTGATTTTCTTTTTAATTTTTTTCTTCCCAGTTTGAGAAAAGTTCTGCCTTCTCATCCCCATTTGCAGCATTAACACTCTTTGAACATCCAAGCTGGTTGACTGTTTTCCATCCAGGCTTGGAATTAGTCCATTGCTGTAATGTGTTGTGGTTTCCCCTACAGCTGCAGTGCCTTACTCAACCATCACATAGAGGAGGAACAAGCGTTAGGTGATTTAACTCCTCCATCCTGGGGGGCAATAAACGGTCACCAGCAGCGCTGCTGCAGGACCGTGAGAGTTTTAGTCTCAGTTACTGACACAGTGGAGGGAGCATAAAGCTTAAAAAATCTCTAGGAGGGAGCCACGTCGAGCCGCAGCGAGGCAGATCCAGCTGGCTTTGTGATGACTCAGCTTCAGGGAGATAATTGCAATCTCCAAATATCAAGGGATGTTGCTGCCAAGGAAGGAAAGGAAATATTTATGGTGGAAGAGAGTTCAAAGGCAGCATGGCTGAGCTGCTTGTGCGAAAACAGAGGTGGGATGATCTAGGCTGAGCAGTAAGGAAAAGTATTAGCCTGTGAAATTAGCCTCCTGAGTGTGGAAGAGTTAGAAACTCCATCATTTGGGACGCTCAAAATTACACCGAACAAGATCTGAGCAAGTTCCCTCCAGGGAGCAATCATGCACCAGCTGAGACAGATCTCTCCTGCCTCCCCACCTCTGCATTTCACTACATTTTCTCATATAACTGCAGGTGTCAGTAAGGAAATTATTAGATCCATGTCCCCAGCAGTCCCATGATGCCTCCTCTCAATCGGAGCTACAAGTTCATACACTCCCCTGCTAACAGGCTGTGAGATGGCCCTGCCAGTTGGGTGGGATTTGTTTCCCAAGGGCTGTTGGACCTCTGCAAGAAGGGAAATTGGATGCACAGCCTCTGTATCCCTCGCCAGGCTCGCAGCACGCAGGCTGCCCCGCATCATGTCCCTGGGGGACAGTTATCACAACACTGCCACTGACTGCAGCCAGCTCCAACACCAACCGTTTGAGGACAAGTTTGGCACCACCTCTGCCCTGGCACCACCATCCTCTGCACCGTGTTATCAGGGGAATGGATAAAAAGGAGCAGAAAAGGAAAGGGAGAACCAGAGGTTCCCAGAGGAGCTTGGCAAGATGCCCGTCAGGAGGCAGAAAATAAATCCAAAGGCTTTCCCTGAACAGCTCAAGGATTAAAACATCTGTCCTGGAGCAGGCAGCATGAAGGCTGGCAAAGGTTGGACATCACCAGATGTGAAAAATCTTTGCAGAGGAAAAGCCTCCCCATCCAAAGAGAAGGAAATAAGAGCCTCAGCTCTTGACTGATGTGCCTGCAGTGAGCAGCAGAGGAGAAGGTGCCCTTAGCTTTCCCTGCCAGCTTTCCTCCACAAAAAGCAACAGAAGAAAGAAAGCTTCACTGCAACACTGCTGAGATGGACAGAGGTCAGAGCACTCCCAGATCTACCCTACAGCTCCCTCCTACAAAAAGCAGAGACTGTTGGCCTTCTGTGTGCTATGAAAGCCCGCTGCCACTTTGGTGTGACTCCTGCCCACCTCTAACTTGATGTCCTTGGGCTACACCACGTTCTCTGCACCTTCCAGGTGCTCTCCTGCGGCTGGGACAGCTGTGTCTCCTCCCTGCCGTAGCCAGACCTGGTGTTTTGGGTGCTGCCTGGTAGGTGGTAATGTGGGAGAACCTCAACACTTTCTGTTAAGAGAACCGATCACATCAATGCCACAGCCATCTGCACCCGTCTGGTCTCGTGGGGCCAAAGCCTCCCTCTCTCCAGACTCCCTAGGGATCGCTACACAGTGTACTGGCATCCATGCCAGTATTTGGTACGTGACTTTGGCAGAAGACAGGATCCTTATCTCCATCTTATAGAGGGAGGAACTGAGGTGCAGAAAAGTAACTTGGCTGGATTCGTTCAGGTCATCTCAAGCAGAGCAGAGATGGAAAACCACACTTTCCAGCTCTGAGCAAATAACCCAGTCCACAGATCCAACATCCCACCCTGTTTGCCAACCGCTCTATTTTTGTTTGCTCTCGCTTTCACAGAGAAGCTAAATTACCCCTAATTACAATGCAAATTAGAGGAACTATGGCTTCTTCAGCGATCAGAACGGGGAAAACCAGCTGGAAAGGAAAAGGTGCTATCAGCTATGTCAGGGATTCAGACCGATTTTTCTTCCCATGTTCCAGAATATTTTGATATCAGAGCGAGACTGAGTGAGGAGAAATTTTCATCCCAGAAGAGCAATTGTTTGCTTTAAAAAGGTATAAAGCTGCTGGAAGAGAGACTTAAATTTGAAGTGACCATTTAGCCATAACTGCAACTTTGCCAGCAATTTGCTATAATATGGAATGACTCAGAAATACAAAACCAAGGGGAAAATCTCTTCCTTTGTTCAAGGGGAAAAAGAGATGTATCCTTCTTTAAAACAGAACTGAAAGCTCTGCAATATTAGGTTGAATTCAGAGCAAAAACTGCAGAGAAAATTCTCCTGAGTACTGGGTCCCAATCCTATCACTGTCTCCCTCTAACTGTTAATGCTCGATCTGTTCACAACAGAGGGGTGTAAAGTGTGGTGTGTAAATCAGTAAAGAGCCAGATAAATCAACTCTGAAAATCACCTGCATACTGTTATTTTCCTGCATCAAGTGATGTTTCAAGCTGCCACTTTCCCAGTCGGGCACAAAGCACTGTATCCCACAGCCAGGGGAATGTGTGTGGCTTGTGGGTTCCTGTGCAAGGAGGGCGGGATGGTAAGTCTCGAGCCTAAGTGGGGAATATGGACCCTATAAGCCCAAAAATGCATTTCCCAGTTGCTCTCCAGTTTGTGACTTCTCTCCTGGTCCATGTGCCTGACACACCAGACCCCATGGCCATGGGTCAAAATTTAAGTGCAGTCATGTAGTCATGCATGCAGCATGTAAAAGGTTTCCTCCCAAATGCTCCTCTACCATCTGTAACCCATTTACTGTGTTAAAGACTCGTCATAGCAATCAGCAATGGGGATCTCATTAAGTGCTACCTATGAACACTGAAGATACTGCTCTTGTATCTCTGCAAGAGCCTCTTTGGCAGATGACACAAGCCTGAAAACCGATTTCACCAAACTAAATATGCCTCAATGAGAAAGCTCCACTCCTTCATACTTGGCAGAGTCATGTACAGTCATCATAAAAATAACTCAGCGAGGATTTAAAAGATTTTCTATGAAGAGCAGGGAACAACCTTAACTCTGCCCTGGGGTACCCCAGGTGCCATCACACCAGGACCGGCCACTGCGGCTGTTCCCCCCCAGCACCCAGGGCTCTGTGCCCTTCTCTAACACCTCAAAATCGTAATTCCATCCAGAGCATGGGAATGGCCTGGCACACACAGCCCTGCTCAGCCAGCTGTCTTATGAAGATGAATGATCCTATGTGATGTGATGACATAAGCCAGTAGTTGGGGCCATCTCCCAGCCACTTTAAGAGCAAAGCAAAGCCTTGAGTCTGACATGGATCATCTACATCTGCAGGGAAGGAGGGAGACAGATTGCCCAACAATTAGCCCGGGGGTGCTAATGACACTTCAAGCATTTACAATCATCCCCCGCCCAGTCCCCTGCATTAAATGGGGAAGCCGCCGAATTCAAAGGGCAGCAGGAGACCTTGACATGCCAGAGGTGAAACCTCAGCAGGACCAGCTGTGCTGGTTTGCAGTGGCAAGGTTGTGAGCAGGATTTAGGCACAGGGGATGGCTTTAGGTCCTCCAATCTGAGTGCAAAGTACTGCTGCGCTTTTGATTTGCATTTGACTGGCTGTATCTGTAAGCACAAAGGAAACCTGCTTCCCCTCTGAGCCAGTGAGACCAGACCAGGTGGCCTTTGGAGGACACCCAAGGAAGAGAATGGGGGATCTCCATCCTTGCCATTCACAGGCACGACACCACAGCAGAGCTGGGCAAAGCTCAGACCTTAAAAGTCAGGAAGAATCTGCCCAAATAGCAACCAAGATGCAACGTTGCTACCATTCCTGGGAAATGAAATCCCCACGCAGAGAAGTTTCTTTTCATTTGGTCAAAACCTTCCACTCTGATTATAATCAAAGCATCACATTCTGCCTTGCCTCCTCCCTGGCAGTGATGGGGTCACTGGGGATATCTCAGCAGGAAATTTCTAAAGGAAATGTCTTTCAAAACAAGCCTTTGCGGTACGAACATATCCATCTTATCAAAACGCCTTGTTCCCTGTTTTATTTTTAAACAAAATCTGCCCAGATGTGCGCTATGAATCTGTACCAGGCTGTGGCTCACACCAGCCCTGCAAGTCCAGGAGAGGAATTCAGGCATTTGCTACCCTCTGCTGTCCTCCTCCTGCTATTTCACCTCCGTCTACCAGAGGCTACTACTATTTTCCTCTCTCCTTTATGTCCCTGTCACCTGCCATAGAGGGATCATCATCCTTCACATCAGAAGACACTGAGCCTTTCCATGTGCCTCTGGGCTGCGCCTGCTGCCCCTCTCAACCGTCTGTTCCCCCAGACCCCTCAGACCCATCTCCCAAATATTATCATCTTCATACACAGAGTAGCTGTGCTGCCCTCCGTCCCCCAGACTGGTATTTCACACTGCCCTCTCTGCTTCCCAGATGGTCCCTCTGCCCCTAACCCTCCCCTTGTGCTGCTCCTCCCTCTGCATCGCTCACAAATACTAAACGGCTCACGGGGAGCTGGACTGGGACCTGCTGAGCACTGAAAGCCCTTCTGAAGGTCTCAGAGAACAGCCTGGCACCACCAGGGTTAATTCTGAGGTGCTATCAGTGCAGCTCCTGCCTTTATTAACAACCCTTGACCCTTCACAGAGGAAAACAAGCCAAGAGATAAATGCCAGCCTTGTTGCTTTGGTGCCTACGTTGAATATTTATCACCAGAAACGTTATTTATCACAGGAAGAGAGATCAGGGCATAATTCCTTCCTAATGAGCCATGTTCAACTGACTCCTGATAGGATCTGAAGTGTGGAGTCCCTTTCTCTGAAATCGGTTGCTTACCGCAGCCGCCGAGCCATGTAGTTCTCCCCAGGAAGGCGCACACCGCTGCCTGTCCCAAACGCTGGGGGTTTCACAGGGAGAGAAATGTGACCCTGTTAACACAACTTATTAATTGGTTACAATAACCAGTGGTGTTGTCTTTAGCAGAGAGCACTCCCAGAGCAGAATATAGTCACCAAATCATCAATCCCGGTCTGAAACCAAGAGAGCTAGCAGCTATGGTGACATTTCTAGATGGTGCTCCTTGGATCTGATCTAGGTGTTGCTCTGGAACAGTGGGAGCCCAAAAGATCTCTTTAGGAGACATCACGATCTCAAGAGATCCAGCTCTGGCTTCCATGGGCCTGTGGTGAGGCCGCACCTTGAGTACTGTGTTCAATTTTGGGGGCCACAGTATAAGAAGGACACTGAGGTGCTGGAGAGGGTCCAGAGAAGGGCAATGACACTGGTGAAGGGTCTTGAGAATAAGTCGTATGAGGAGCGGCTGAGGGACTTGGGGTTGTTTAGTCTGAAGAAAAGGAGGCTGAGGGGAGACCTTACTGCTCTCTACAGCTCCGTGAAAGGAGGGTGTAGCCAGGTGGGCATTGGCCTCTTCTCACAAGTTACAACCGATAGGACAAGAGGAAATGGCGTCAAGTTGCGCCAGGGGAGGTTTAGGTTAGACATTAGGAAAAACTTCTACACGGAAAGGGTTATCAAAGACTGGAGCAGGCTGCCCAGGGAGGTGGTTGAATCGCCATCCTCGGATGTGTTTAAAAGCCGTCTAGGTATGGTGCTCAGGGACATGGTTTAGAAGTGGACCCGGTAGAGTTAGATAACTGTTGGACTTGGTGATCTTAAAGGTCTTTTCCAGCCATAACGATTCTATGATTGCATGACTCTATAAAGTGCTGCAGAAAGGGGCACGGTCCCTTTGTGCTAAACAGCTTAGAGGGATCAGGACCTCATGGCTAGCAGCCAGCCACGGCCATAAAGCACTTGTTCCTCTTGTAGCCCTGCAATATTTTCCTGGATACCCCTGGGGAGTCCCCAAGGGCCCAGGGCACCTTCTCATGCCATGCTGAAGCTGGTGACTGTTTTGTTTGACAAATTTAGTCTCCGTCAGAGATCAAACTTGGGCACCTCTGTCTCCTTGTGAATCTGGACTTAGATGTACCCCAGCCTTAGCCAGATTTAACTTAATCTCTGGCAATCCAGGTCCCCCCAGTCAAACAAAGCCAATTTTAGGGGACGGATGTGGGGACATACAGAATGTGAGATCCTGGGCAATCTGTCAGCAGGGGACAGGGAGGGACAGCAGGAACAGTGCCAGAGGCAGCAAGTGGGTCTGCGTTTGTGCAGCACAATAGGATGCTCCTCCATTCCTGGGCACTGCTGCAGCTCACGTAAGCCAAGGGAAAAGGAAACCCCCTTGACGCAAAATGCCCACAAAGCCAGTGTCCCTCCCTTCCAGCCACGCAGGGATGCAGAAACTACTGAGGTGCTCCTGTGTCGATCCTTATTTATAAATGGAGTTTGCAACTGAGTATAACTCGCATTGCTCTTTTGGAGGGAGGAAGGTTAATTCCCAGTCAGAACAATACGGGGAATGATCTTTCTATGTACTTACTGAAGCAGTGGTTGTGTTCACTCCAAGATAAGCAAATGAATAGCAAATGCTATAAGGTGGTAAGGAAGTGAATCTGTATTCTCACCATTTGGCTATGGATGACCCAAGTTCAGCTTCATACGTGAGCCTGACTTTCGCATTTCAAGTAGGGATCCGAGCTCTTTGCTTTGTAAGAGGGGTATCCCTTCTCCTGACACCACAGCACGCATTCAGTGACTGCTAAACACGTTTTCTGAGAACTCACAAACAAATCCCTTAATGAGCTGATGAATTAAAATGAATGTAAAAATAGAAAATTTCAGAAATGTCACACCTGCCTCAGACCATATATATTTTTAGCCTGATTCCCTCAGGAAATGAGATCCATGGAGTCATTCAGAGTCTGGCCTGGCTGGCTGCCCTCTTCATAATAACTTCTGAACACGAGTTTCACTCAATTTGAGTGGAGATCTCAAAGATACTATCAAGCTCCTACACTGTTAGTCAAAGGAGGTGATCAGGGAGAAAAGCCACAGCTGTGCCATGACTCAGCCTGCGCCAGGCAGGAGGCAACGCACAGCCCCATACTGTAAATCAAAAGGAAACCTTCATTCATTCTGCCGCTTGCACAAGTCTGTGTTTTTATCCCGAGCGACTTCAGGCCAGACTTGGTTTATTTATGATAAAACTGTCAGAGAAACTTGAGCGCTGGGGTGTAGGGATTTGGTTTTTTTTCTTTTTAAAGAAACACTGTGGATTCATTCATCCTATTATTCACCAGGGCGAAGCTTCCTTCATAGGCACAGCCTGAAAACAACCAGCCTCCGTCTGGAGATGCTTGCTCAGCCCTGCCCTTTCCTTTGGCTCTTGCCAGGACGGAGGCGAGAGGCTGCCTGCCCCCATTGGATCTGGCCCCCGCCCCTCCCGGCCACCAGGCTGGGAAGCGTACGGTTTTTCACTGATTTTCTCATGATTTCATCATTCTGGGAGGACAGGGAGGGAGGGCCGCCTTTACTTGTCATGATTTTCCCCCAGAATAACTGCTGCTGCTTTCTACTGTCTCTAAGTTGTTGCACGCTCTGTATTTCTGTTGTATCTTAAATGAAGTGGTGGGTGTTTTATGATTTTTCTTGTTTTTTTTTTTAACTTGCGCTGTTTTCTCATGTATACATTTTTTTCACAAGCCAGTAGGATGATTTGAACATATTTACCCTAAAAGCACTTCTCCCTCTCCCCACACCTCGCCTCCAGAAACCCTGGCACAAGTGAGAAGGAGGTTTTAGCTTTACTCTCCCCAAGTTTCTGTCTGGCTGTATATTCTAATTGCTCACTTTTACTTCTCAATGGACAATCGTAGGAACCCAAATCTCATTTCCAGGACAAACAGGAACATTAAGGAAACACACCCTTTTTAAGAGATTCTGATCTGAACCAAGAGATTGCCTGAAGTGTCCCAGGCTTGAATCCAAACTTCCTGCTGGAAGCTGTGGGCTGAGCTCTTGCTTCAGATGCACCCAAGCTGGCAGAAAGCCCCCCCCGGTACATGGTCACATCTTGCTCTCCTTTGCTCAGCAACTTCTGTCATTTCTCCCTCTGAGACGTTTGGTGCGCATAATTTCCCATCAAAACCACAATTTCCTATTTTCTTCAACATGTTCTTATTTTTTCATATCTCCTCCACAGCCAGTTCTAGGTACCCTCCATAGCTGGAGACCCTGGATTCTCCCTCTTGAGTTATGGGGCAAACTCACCCTCAGTCTAGGCTTGCTGGGGTTTCCCTGCCTCTTGGCCTGCTCGGATTTCCACCAAAAGAGCCTTACATAGCACTCCCATCTTCTATGTCTTCCTCCTTCCCTCTGAGCATCTCTCTTACCATGTCTTTTCTACTAGGATGTCCCCAGCCACATTTTGTCTAGTGCTTCCTGCCCAGATGGTCCCCAGAAGAAGGGCCATGTTTCTCACAAAGCCCAGACCTGGTGAATGTAACCATGTTGGGCTGGAGACATGACGCTGCCCAGCCTGTGAGCCATCACTAAGGTGACAGGGAGAAGCAGCAGATTCCTCATTGCCATGGTAACTAGATGTTCCACACTGCGCAGCAGGGGCAGGATGCTCTGTGTTCCACACGTCTGGCCAGACCCTGGGGGATCCAGGGTGCTGGGGACCATGAGGATCCTGACTTTAGTGCTTTGTAGCTGCTCAGGTATGTAGCTGGTCAGTATGGAGGAGGATATATTCTGCTCTGACTCCTTGGAGGGCTGACGGGAGCCTTGGAGATGAGACCAGAGTGGGATGAGAGCCCTCCAAGCTAAGCCTGAGTGGTGCCCCTCTGCCTTCCTCCTAGGAAAGCCAGCATCCCTGCCTTGGGACCTGCCAGCCATCTCCAGCTGGGAACACCAAGGGGGTGAGATCTGCGAAGCTCGCCTGCTGGACCTCCCTGACCCACGCACTCCTCTTTCCTGGGTGAAGTATTGTCCTCACCCAGCCTGTGTCCAGGTGTTGCTGAGGGAACCCTCTCCTCGCTGCCCACTCTGCCAATGACCTGGGCAAAGGATGTGGCTTCCCAGTCACAGCCAACTCCAGCAGAGATGGCCCAGTCCGACTCTGTGGTCTCCACCAGCTCTGCTTACCACAGCCTCGCTTCTTGCCACTTATTCCTACAGCTCCTGGCATTTTCTCTCCTCTAGGCACATAAACAGCGCCAGGTCTCCCTGTAGGATGGTCCCCAGTGGGGCTGGGTCTGTCCACATGCCACACAGGTTCCCCGCCTGCTCCAGTGGCTTCCCAAGCCTCCTCTCTCCTCTTCTCCAGGCCTGTTCTTTGCAATGCCCTGAAATTCCTCAAATGCGTCCCCAGCTTTTCTCTCTCTTTCTCTGGCCTAGGCCTTGTCTTCATCCACATGGAGAGCAGCCTGTACTCACTGCCCTGCAGCCCGATTGAGATGGAGGTGGCTGATCCCACCTACCGCTGGGTGCAGGACAGGGCAGGTAAGGTCCCCCCCGGCTCCTCTCAACTGCAGTCAGGGGCAAGCAGCTGCGATGGGCTCTGCTACTGTGAGGCAAGAGAGGGGCAGGAGGGGAAACAGCCACCCGGGGAAGGAGCAGGTCTGTGGAGCAGGTGAGGGGCACATGAACACCGGGATCTCATGAGATTGCACGTGTTGGCGGGTGCTGAACTCAAAAAGGACATGAGGTTATGGGGTAAAAGTGTATGGGGTAATACTTACCCCTTTTTCTGTCCTAATAAGGTCTGAGAGGTTTTGTTAAGGAAGTTTTCAGGCATTCAGATATTTCTTTTGCAGACACTTGTAGACATTTCTGGCAGAGGAGACGGCACTAGGTTTCTTAATTTATTCTTCCCTCTCTTTCAATATCTTATCAGAGAAGGAAGGGGAAGAGCAGCTCTGAGAGTCCTTCTAGAGTCTCAACAGGGGTTTAAGGAGACCAAATCTGGGGCAGTGCAGCAAAGCATTTCACAGCCACCCAGCAACTGGCCTAGCTCAGCACAGGACTGCCAGCTCCTAGAAATCACCATCAACCCCTCTGTCTTCTGCACTAGCCCCCAGGTTGTTCTCAGTCACCAAAGAGGGACATCTCCTCTTCCAACACTTCCAAGCAGGCGACAGTGGGAAGTACTCCTGTACCATCTCCTACATGAAGCATGGGGTTCCTGTGTCCCAAACGTTTCACTACAGTGTCTTTGGTGAGTCCAGAGCCATTCTAACAAGCAGGCGGGACAGCCCAACAAGGGCAGGAAGGGTGGAGAGGCCATGGGGTGAGAGGAGGGTTGGGACCATACTCAGCTCGCTGCACAAGGGAGCTCTCTCTTGGCAGGGGGGAGGAAAAAGGCACCTTTCAGGGTTTTCTCCCACAGGTTACCATGTGCTTGGAGGCCTGGACACTGTGCTGCTCTTCCACAGCAAGCTCTGTGAGGATGAGTGGACCAAAAGGTTCCTGTGGGGTCTACAGGATAAGCTGAGGCAGCTGGAGATCGAGCAGCACTGCAAACTCCAGCTCACCGCCAGCTTCTGCGTCCCCTCACTCAACAACCCTTCGGATGAGTTCATTGTCCAAGTACAGCTGGAAGGTAGAGTCCCAGGCAGAAGCATCACAGCAGAGTCCCCAGGGAACAATGGAGGCAGTGGGGTGGAGTGAGAGGAGTTGAGGCGTCCCAGTTTGTGCTTGCAGGGGGAAGAGGGAGGCAGCACAGGGCTGAAGCGGGTGTAGTGAAATTAGGGGCTCTCGGAAGACAGTGGTGTCTAATGGCTAGGTTTGTTCAGGGCTTTGCCCATCTCCTGCTGGAGCTGGGGCTGCCTGAGCTGCACTGGTGACTCTCTGTACTCTAGCGTCCCTCTTTGGGCCCCACTGGGATGAACAGTGCAACGCCCAGGACATGGAGACGGTCACAGACTGCTACCGCAAAACAGTCCAGCACAACCTCGGGCAGGTAAGCCCTCGGGCCAGCGTACCAGCAAGGAGGGAGCATGGCGTGGGTGGTGTGTGGGACCAGGACACTCTCTCCAGGCCCAGGTATCTTCAGCAGTGCTGGAATGAAAAGGAGCACCCCTGAGGCTTTGCTCAGGCTCCCTGGGGCCCACTTAGAGCTCCCAGTCAGGCTGGTGTGCAGCGCCTGTCCCCCTTGGCTGACACACCACAGCTCCCACACTATGGCGCTGGGAGAACATTTTCTGTGCAACAAGGTCTCTCCTTCTGGGACCCCAGCATCGTCCTGCTGAGCTCCGCCTGCTCTGCCCTCCCCAGGTCCAGCTTGCCCTTACGAGGTTCTTCAAGGAGCACAAATCCTTCCACGTCACTGGGGCTGATATCCCCAGCATCAACTTCACCAACGAGTTTGTCGGCTTCTTAAAGACCAAGCAGTGCAGCGGGGGCTACGGGCAGACCAAGCAGCTGCAAAGATGTCTCAACTGTTGCAGTGAGCCAAGAGTCCACAGCCCTTTGGTCCCCTCTCTTCTTTCCCCCTGCTTCTCTCTTTCCCTCCCCGTGCACAGCTCCATGGTTCTGGGTCCTCGCTGCTCTCCCCACGCGCACCCAGCCCTGTAGTGAACAGGGTAATTCTGAGCCCCATCAGGGCTCAGTTTCCCTGACACTGTTGAATACAGCTTTGTCAAGCAGCCAGTGCCATTGCTCAGAAAGGCCTTTCTATGTGTCCTCTCCTCAGTTGTATGCCCACCAGGGACGTTCAGCCCTCCTAAGAACAGCCAGTGCTTCCCATGCCCTGTTGGGACCTACAGCCTGAGCTACGGGGTGGCATTTTGCACTCCCTGCAAGGACGGCATGACCACCAGGGTGCCGGGCGCCAGCTCCGTGACAGACTGTGTCAAGAAGGAAAGGACCAAGCAGGGTATGTAGATCATCTGCTGCTGAAGCAGGACAGGGAGAGGACTGGGGGACTCTGAACTGAGGGCAAGCGCTACAGTGGGACCCCAGAGCAGCTGCCCCAAATATGTTGGCCATGGCAACTTCTACAGCCCTTGAGGGTCCCTTTGGAGATAGGTAGCTCTGCCTTTTCCATCACCATCTCTGAAGAGATCACAGCTCCCTTGCTGCTCCTCACATCAAGCCAACACTGAACAATCTGATTTCTCTCTCTCTGCCTTGGTGTCCCCAACTTGCCTTGAGCTCTGACAACGTCACCGCTAGGAGTAATGTAGGTCACAACATCCCTGCCTGTCCCTGGGGCTGGGGAGAACTAGCATCGGGATTATCTCCAGGGCCTTTTGCAGTGGGACTTCTCATTTTGAATCAGTCCCACCCCTTTCTCTCCCCTCAGATGTCTCCATCATGCACAGGATCCCAGTCCTGCTTCTTCTTATCTTGCCAGCATTACTAGCCCTCAACTTCCTCTTCATCCTGTAAGTCTTGAGTTCCTTCTCCCAACATGGGACGTTTTGGGGGATGTTTTTTGGTGCTGAGTCCTCCAGCTCTACCTTCCTCCTTGGAACAGGAGATGAAGGAAAACGTGACCCCATCATGAGATGGGATGATGGGGAGATGAAGGAAAACCTGAGCCTCTCACCAGGAGGTGGCATGCCAGAATAAGGGTGCAGGACACCACCAGCTGGGATAATCCTTGGCAACAGCTTACACAGCCACATAGGGAGTGGTTGGGTACAGCCCGGGGGAATCCTAGCCCCGGGAGTTGGTGCTGGATGGGTGCAGGGCTCTGGTGCTGGTTCCCGGCACTAAGTTCCCATTTTTCACTATGGGATTCTATCTCTCTGTAGCAGCTCTTGTTACTGGTTCTATCAAGAGTACCAGGTGTCATCTCCAAGGGCTTCCAAGATGATGGGAAGCACCACGAGGATGGAGATGGTGACCAGTTTCTTCAGAATCCCTAGTCAGGGCCCCCAGGCTGACCCTGATGCTGGACCCGCCAGTGACACCAGTGATCTCGACACCAGTGATCTGGATGCCAGCACATCTCAGAGGGGTGATGAGGAGCCCACACATGGAGCACCATCCCCTGCCATGACCTCAAACCTTGCTACTGTGACTGATGAGGCAACTCCTGTGCTGACACTGGAGGACAGAAAGGACACTTTTTGAGATTCCCTCCATGTGCACACCACCACTGAGGGACAGCATCCCTCTAGCCACCTCTGTGCATTTTGTTTGTGTCCCCAGCCATCTCACACTGGCTGAAATATCCAGCAATGGAGAAGAGGGATACTCACCTTCTGCTCTCGGAATTTTTCTTCCCAAATAGCTCTGACTACAACCACTCCTTTTGCTAATAAAGATTCTACTTGCATCTCTCTGCCACACTGGATGCTCCAGACACAGCGGGACTTGGGGGATTACAAGGAGGGCACCTATCGTACAGGTTGCACCAAGTGTTTGTCTTTAGTCGTGGAAGGCATCATTCCCAGTCAGTCTTACACTACGGAATGACTCAGTTTCTATACCTCTTTTTCATACACCCCTGAAAAAGCAGCCCCTGGGAAGAACTGAAGCCAGAGCATTCGCTGGGGTCGAGGTTACACAGGGCAGGGCAGGAGAAAGCTCGGCCTCAAATCTCTCCCTTTTCAGAGCCAGGCCTTGCCATGCGAGGGACGTAGGGCTTCGGGAAGGATTCCCACCTTCGTGGCCTCCAAGAAGAGATCAGCATCTGCAGCTGAAACTTTCCTGAGCCCAGCGGCTGTTGGAGAGTCCAGGAGAGGGCAGCAATGCAGTGCGGGAGGCACCGCTCCAGCGCAGATCACTCTGGGCAAGGAGCGGGTGATTTTTAGCAGAAATAGGATCCGGATCCAAAATGCAAGCAAGAGAAGGGCCTCGCTCTGCTTCTTGGTGTAGAAGAAGCGAAGTCAGAGCAGGGGCATTGGTCCAGCTCCGGGTCTTGTGTTCTGTAAGGTAGTTTCAGGAGCACTAAGCTGTCCCAAGAAATTTAGCAGGAAAGTACGGGCTGGCAACTGTTTGCTGAGGCCCAGTGAAGGAAGAAATGGTGCGATTCATTCCTGGCTTGCAGACCAGTCAGCCCAACAACGGCCAGTCCCCGGGCAGGAAGGCCAGAAACTGCCTTGGAGATGAGAGGAGGGAGAAGAGCGAAGTGGAGAAGAAGCAGAGTAGGGGACATGCGCGTGTGATGTCTGAGGGGAGGGGGCTGTGAGTCTTCAGGTGGGAGGTGCAGGTGGGAGATTGCAGGAGGGCCACTGGGTAGCTATAAGGCTCCACGGTTCTTCTGTTTCACATAGTTCTCCAGCTCACAAGGTTCCTCTGTGGGTCTGCAGCAGGTGATTAAACACAGCTTTGGCATCAGCAAGCTGAAGGTAGGTGGGGGGAAAGCCAGTGATGGGAGCGCTGCCCCCCTGGGTCTCCATGGCAGGGAGAGCGGAGACCTGGAGCAAAGCCAGCGGAAAGGAGATGGTGGGAAGAGGCAGGTCAGTTCTGGGTCTGTCACCTCAAAGTTGCTCTGCCAGGCTGGAGGTGGAGTTCCAGAAGGATGATTGTGGATAGCTTCCTGAGACACAGGGACTGAGTATGGGGACTGAGGAGCACAGGGGCTCTCCCCCTCTGCTGCGGAGTCTGGATGTGCTCAACCACCTCAGTCACTCCCAGCTTCTCCCCTCTGCACAATCCTAAAGTGGACTGCAAACCCTCTTTTGACTGAACCTGCGTGCCAGCAGGGCTGCAGCCCAAACCACAGTCCTGCTAATGAGGCAAAGCTAATGCCCACCCACTGCCCTGGGGAGGTTGTGTACATGCCAGAGAGACCCAGCACCATGTAACCAGTCTGCTCGCTTGGCACAGGCTGGGATGAGGAGGCAGCGGCAGCTGCTGCCCAACTTAGCTCTGCAGCCCAGCTTGGAGGGAACAGATCCCTTCTGACTAATCTTGAGACAAGTGTAATTAGCAGGTCTGTGGTGGGAGCCGTGGGCGGGAATCATGGTTGTCCCCTGTCCCCGGCTGTGTGGGCTGTACCGTGAGTTGGTGGGGAAGGGGTGGGGGGAGCTGGCTCACTGCAGGCTGGTTTGCCCCTGCAGTCAAGGGCCGGGCAAAAAGCTTGGCAGTGAAATTCCCCATACCCAAGTCAGTCTCCTCCGAGAGGGTTTGAAGAACCGGGCCATGGGAGGGGTTCGGGCAGAGCAAGGCTGGTGGTCCGGAGACAGGCAGATGATGTTCAGCTGATGGCATGGCCGCAAACACGCATGGTCTAGTGCACGCGTCTCTGAACGCTCTGTCACGGGGTTGGTCAAAAGCCTCTTTCAGGTCCTTATGTTTTGCACATTCCTGGTTCTTTCCTACAACATGTCAGTTTAATACCCCACTGCGTTCCTGGTGCTGCTGTTCCACGTGAACCTGAGAAGAAAAAAAAAAAGGCTGCTCCTGTTCTGGGTTTATTTCAAAAGTCTGTAAAGCACCCACGTTATTTTATTCAGCATCTGGGGATGTTTGCATTAGCATGTGTTTAGGTGCTTCCCTGGCCTGGGATCTAAGAGAACACCAAGATCTTTTGGTTTCTGGAAAAACCAAAGGGATTTTTGGTATGGGGTGATAAGGCAGGGAAGTGGCAGTAACACAATCATTTGTAATCATCTGCCCACGTTGCCATTTAACCAGACTGAGATAACTAATTGATGCTTATGTTTGCAAGCAATCATCTTGAAAATATTCTTATTCATGTCGGATTTCAGTCTTGCTGGATCCAAAAAGGTCTTCTGTTAAATCAGGGCAGTTCTGTGCATGTGTGTGCATGTAATAGAACCTTTTCAGAAGGAACTCGGGAACCAAAGCTTCATCTTCCCAAGGTCCCTCAGCAATTGCCATTTTTTTGAAAAATGTTCCAGTCAAGAACTTATTTTATGCCTAAAATCCAACTAGAACACTGTGATCAACTCTATGGGGGGGAAAAGCAAGGGCAAATTTTTGATTGGCCAGAATGAAAACCATAAAAATTACTGGATAAATAGGAACACTCATTTCAAATGGGAAATCCAAAATTTCAGCATTAAATAATCAGACCTCTCAGTTTTATATTTGGGGAGATGTTTTCCTCTGAAAATTAAAACATGGTGAAACTTGCCTGTATTTTTAAAACTTTTGGAAGACGCAAGTGGGTCCTACAGTGCCCAGGGGCGAGATGCTGAGTAAAGCTGCTGCCCGTTTCTCTACGGGGAGGCCTGAATCCAGCCCAGAAGAGGCTTAATCTCCCCAGTAAATTCAGGGTTAGTGCCTTCTCCCCAAGCTGCCAAATACCTTTGCTTGCGCATACCGCTTCCCTCCTCTTCCTTTCCATCACCAGCTACTGAGTAGCCCAAAAGACATGTTGTCTTTGTGCATTTTGGAATACCCGTGCTGGTTTGAGAGGCTGGGGGCTCTGCACTCAAACCATTGTCCCAGTTTTGCCCTCACGCAGACCTATTTGAATTCAGACTCATCCTGGTGAAATGGGAGCTGGAAGGTACAGCTGGCTGAATAAGAAGAGATAGGAACCAAAACCACATTCATAGCAGATTTTAATTTTCAATTGCCTTTACCTCCATGATATGAAATGGGGCCTCCACAGATCCCACATAACAGGGCGAGGGAGGACGGGAGGAGCAGAGCAGTGCAGAATTTGGCCCTCAGTTGCGTGCTAGTATCCATGACAACCTCTCATTTCTACTTGCTCAGAGTAATTGCTGAAACTCTCCTCCTGCACCAGAGCACCCCCTTGCTGGGACTGCACCCATGTGCTGGGGGTCTACAGGAGCCAGGGGACGGCAGTGTCTGCAGTGAATACACGGGTGATGAGTCGCGGATGGCACAGAGGTGCGATGCTCATGAGGACAAGAAACATCCTGTGTAGTGCTAAGGTTGTGAGCGTCACTGCCCTCAGCGCTCAGGCATCAGTGGTGACGGACAGACCCTCCGAAGGGTGAGTCACTCCATCCCTGCATCTGCCCTGGGTTCCGGAGGCACCCCCAGTGCCCCTGAACCCCAAGTGCAGAGCAGCCAGCAGATATGGACATGACAGCTCCCAGATGTGCCTGCCCTCAGCAAGCAGCTGCGTCCCTCATGCATTGTAAAATCATCAGCTCATAGCTGCCCTTGCAAGCACAGCACAACTCCCTAGTGAAGCAGGAGCCACCCTGGTGTCGAACAGCATCAACCCCCACCACCACCGCCACCCCTCGAATCCCTCTTGGGAGGGCCACCCTGCCACTGCAGCGCGAATGCTGTGCTGTTTTCCAACACCGAGCTCTGCAGACTCACAGGCCCGCTACTTTTAATGACACGAGGAAACTTCCCCCGCACAAAGGAAGCGAGTGGTGTCCTTTGAAGCCCAGCTCCCTTCCCCAGTCAACACCAGCAGGACCACTGGGCTCATGCGATGTCTCATTAGGTAGCTCTCCGGGGCACGGGACGTATGCTGGGGAGGCTTCACGTCAGCTCCAATAATGAGGCAAATTGTAACCCAAACCCCTTTGAGGTGGCTGCTCATGCCAGTAGGACCAAGCTTGCTGCGAAACATTAAAGAGCCCCCATCTGGCTCACAGCCCTGCTTCACCAGGATGGGGTCAATTTGAAGGCAGAAAATGAAGGCCTGGCTTTGGATGAGCACGTGGCGCTGCCTGGAAAGGCAAAGGCATGGTGGGTGGGTGTAGGAGTGAAGGGCAGTGCGTTTGGTCTGTCTGCAGCCATCGGGGAGAAGCTCACTGTTCTCTAGTTGCACAGGGGACCCCGAGAGAGGAAAGGGGTTTTTGCAGGATTGCAAGCAGAGCTTTTCTCAGCCTTTCTTGCAGGCTGCCAGGCTTGAGCAAGGAGTTGTCCCCAAACAGTAGAACTAGGCCAGAGAAAGGCCTGGAGCCAGCCAAGGGCTTCTCAGTGCTGCAGGCAACACCAGATTTTGCCAGTCGATGAAAGACAACTGTCGCCAGAATCATGTGGCCTTCAGTGTGAGGAGTTTGCTGCTCTTGCTGCTGAGCATAGAGGAGATCATAGAATCGTTATGGCTGGAAAAGACCTTTAAGATCAAGTCCAACCGTTATCTGACTCTACCGGGTCCACTTCTAAACCGTGTCCCTGAGCACCATACCTAGACAGCTTTTAAACACATCCGAGGATGGCGATTCAACCACCTCCCTGGGCAGCCTGCTCCAGTCTTTGATAACCCTTTCCGTGTAGAAGTTTTTCCTAATGTCTAACCTAAACCTCCCCTGGCGCAACTTGACGCCATTTCCTCTTGTCCTATCGGCTGTAACTTGTGAGAAGAGGCCAATGCCCACCTGGCTACACCCTCCTTTCACGGAGCTGTAGAGAGCAGTAAGGTCTCCCCTCAGCCTCCTTTTCTTCAGACTAAACAACCCCAAGTCCCTCAGCTGCTCCTCATACGACTTATTCTCAAGACCCTTCACCAGTGTCATTGCCCTTCTCTGGACCCTCTCCAGCACCTCAGTGTCCTTCTTATACTGTGGCCCCCAAAATTGAAAACAGTACTCAAGGCGCAGCCTCCCCAGTGCTGAATACATTTGGACAGTCACTTCTCTAGCCCTGCTGCCTACACTATTCCTGATGCAGGCCAGGATGCCGTTGGCTTTCTTGGCCACCTGGGCACACTGCTGGCTCATGTTCAGCCGGTAGTGCTGGGGCTGCTGTTCCCAGCCCCTTGCTATCCACGTCCACACACTAGCACTGCTGGCAGCAATCGGCTGAGCTATCCTGAGCCCAGCACAGGCAGGGCAAGGGCCACCAACGCTTTTGAATGGGTGAACTCCATCCAGACATCCTCCTCCTGGCCCCCTAGTCCCCCCTGTGCTGGAGGACAGCCTCCTGCGTGGCCTGCAGCACCAATCCAGGAGAGTGGCCTCCAAGTGTGCCCTCATGGAGGCTACCTGCATCTGAGCAAGCCCACGGGTTGCTCTCCACATGTCCTCCTCCAGACACATCTCAGGGAAAACAGGAGCCCCTCCAAGCTCCGGGGGTGGAAGGCTTGTGCCATCGGGCTGTCCCCTTCTCCTGCGAAGCTCTCTGTGCTGCAGGGCTCCATCTTCCTTTGCAAGCCAGGATGGATGCGGTGGAGGTGGAAGCGGGAGGAGGAATTTCCTCTCCTAAGGAAGAGCTCTGCCTCGTTTATGCTCGTTTTCTCTCCTTGGCTTCCTCAGGCTTTGCTGCTGCTTTGCTCCCGGTACCTGCCGACGCTTGGGGCCTCCCAGCAGCAGGGTAAGCCAGGTGAAGGTGGCCCTGCTGGTCTGACAAGAGCTGTAGATGACAGACTACACCTTCACCCTGTGGATTCTGGGATGGCTGAATACAACCACTTCTAAAACATATCATCACCAACTACTTGAGACAATTGGAGCTTTCCATTTAAAAAAAAAAATGCCCAAATAACTATGAGCAAATACCATGTTGTTTGTGACAGTTTATTATATACTTCCTATCTCAAGATAAGTGCAAGTTCAGTTTACAGTTTGCAGTTCTGGTGCCTGTTTGTGTAACCTCAGCCTTAAGAAAGGCCTGCTTTGAGTTTAAGCATCTGGGACTGTTTCTTTCTTGTTAAAGCTGCCTAAGCCGAAGGAGGTATAAATGTCTTGATGGCAGCCTTCTATTAATTCACTGCAGCTCCAGGAGTATCGTGGATCTATCGTGGATCCCGGCTATCCACCACACAGCAGTGCCCCCACACATGTGGCAAACAGCCTACAGACGGGGATCTAGCAGGAAAATCAAGTTGTTTCTTCACTTATGTGGTGTGAGATGGCCTTCATCACAACTCCTCAGGGACCTGGGGCTAGGAAAGAGCATGTCCCCATGCCTGACACAGCATGTTCCACCCCAAACCATGAAAACTGCCCAGACCATTGTGTCTCACCCAGTACCTACAGGGAGGTGGTTATTGATTAGCTTAGGTGCAGAGGGAGAACATGGGAGCCCGCGGGGAGCTGCACTGGGGGCTGGCTCATGCTGTTGTCCAGGAGATGAACTCCAAAGGCAGCAATAGCTCCAGGAGCAGTGCTGGCAGCAGCAGCCTGCTGTCAGGTCTGTCTTCGGCAGCCTGTGCTCTCTTGCTTGGTTTCCTTTACAGTCCCCAGTACAGCTGCAGCTGAGGACTCCTGCCTGACCACAAACCAGTTGTGGTTTTAAACTGAAAGAAGGTAGATTTAGATTAGATATTAGGAAGAAAACTTAAGCCCAGATGAAACCTGCTCAGTGGCAGGTATAGCCTGAAATACTGAAAATTCATCAAGAGACTCGTGGATCAGCAATGAGCTCTTGTCAGCCAGCTGAGCACCCCTGTGGAAACCAGTGGTTGTTTCTGGGACCCCTATTTTGGTCCTTCTGGGATTTATTTTAGAGCCCCTTCCAGTGCCTAAAGGGGCTCCAGGAGAGCTGGGGAGGGACTCTTGATCAGGGAGGGGAGCAATAGGATGAGGAGGAATGGTTTTAAACTGGAAGAGGGGAGATTTAGATGAGATATCAGGAAGAAATTCTTGCCTGTGAGGGTGGTGAGCCCCCGGCGCAGGTTGCCCCGAGAAGCTGTGGCTGCCCCATCCCTGGAGGTGTTCAAGGCCAGGTTGGACGGGGCTTGGAGCAACCTGGGCTGGGGGGAGGTGTCCCTGCCCAGGGCAGGGGGGTGGGACTGGATAATCTTTAAGGTCCCTTCCAACTCTAACCATTCTGTGATTCTATGATTTCCAGGAAAAAGGGCTGTCTAAGTGGCAATGACAAGGATAAACTGCCGTGGTAGCACCGGCCACTGTGAGCAAGCTGGCTTTGGGCTGAAGGTCCTTGGTCATACAAGTGTAGCACAGGCTCCCTGTTGCAGTCACCTCCTGTCAAAGGTTCCAAGGAAGCGAGAAGCCCAGTCGTGAACCCTCCCCAGAGGAGAATGTCTCCCTGACAGTGCTTTGATCCCTGAGCTGGAAACTGCACTCTTTGAAGAAATGAGGTGTAAAGATTTTTCTCTGCAGACAATAAATCATGGAAGTGATTCACTTTGATCTTACCCAAAATATGAATAAATACAGAGCTGCTCCGCCATCTCAGGTAGAGTACAGAGTTAACTAATTGTCTGAACGCTGATGGGCAAAGGGCTGTCTTGCCAGCTGCTGTCAGTAGGCAGCAATTAATTAAAATGTTCCTGTGTAATTTTGCATATCTTTTCTTTCTAGCCCCAAAAGACCACTATCAACTTGGTGTGCTCTTTCTCCTGCAAAGATACATGCTTCATATGCAAGATGCAGGAGATAATCAGCAGTGAGTACTTTGCTCACTGCTGATGAGTTCTCAGCTGAAGACTATCTGCTTTTGAGCATCATGCCTTAAAAGATGACAAATTAGAGAGGGCAGATGGCATCAGGAAGGCCTCAACCACCCCCTCTGCAGAACTGAGAGTTCAAGTGTATTCAGTCCAGGTTGGAGAAGGCTAAGGGGGCAGGAGCAGGCAACCAGTCCCTGAAACGCTGTTGAGAAATGGCTACCCATATCCACTGAAAGGCAAAGAAGCAAATCAGCGTAATTTGCAGCCTAAAGCCTTTAGGCTGGATACGAGACAATCAAACAACAAGAATTAAGTTACTGGAAGAGGTACAGGTGCCTTCACTAGAAACCAAACCAAACCGTCTATTAGCCCCAGAGCCTCTTCCTTCACATTGACCCAGGGGACAGCCCAGGCCAGAGCCCAGTGTGGATAAGTCCAGCGGTGGGGAAGGTCCTGGTACAGCAGTGGTATGTCCTCCTCTGCACCACTGAGGTGGGGGTGTACCCTACCCAAGGCCATGATGCTCATCCCCAGAGCCCAGCGGCTGTTCATATGTTCTGCAAACTCCAACCCACAGCACGGGAGCACAGCTGTTTCTCTGAGGGGTTGCTGGAGGGTTAGGCTCACTCACAACTCCAGCAGTTTATCCACTCTGCCGATTTTAAGGGGGAGCCACCTGAAGTTCACGTTGCTGACCCCACCAGCAAGTGCCAAAGCAGGTCTGTGGTTGGGAGCGTGTTTTGAGGCAGCTTTGCTGAGAGCTGTAGGCATCCCAGGCAGGAAGGTGTTTGGTTTCTTTGCACAGCCACTTAGGGGCTGTGATTATTTCAGCACTGTGTGGTTTTGCATTGCGCAAAGCTTTGGGAGGCTGTCAACCAGAAAGGGGGTCTGATGGGGCATGCGAGCTGGCTGGAGGAAGGAAAGGCCAAAATCATCAAAAGCCTTCCCATTTTGCTGTTCTTTTGTGATTTCTCCCATTAGTGCTGAGCAGGAAAGGCAGTCACAATTAAAATAATACCTGTTCAAGATGAAATTATAATTACTGTGGGTTGTTTATGCAAATTTGGCAAAGCATATTAAAAGCTCAACAGCAGCCCTGAATCTCCCTGGCCTGAAGGCTGTTCTCAACTACTAGACTTCTACAGGTATGGCTCAATGCAATACAACTCTCAGCTTTCTGGTTTTCCTCTTTTTCGTTTATTGCCTCTTTTCTGTTTTTTCCTCTTTTTAGAAATAGTTCTATCATGCTAAGCATGCTGTGAACTCTCTTACGGTGATTGCTCTGTAGATGTTGAGAAAAACACTTCCAACCGGTCAAGAGTGGCGGAGGGCACATAGCTGGACCTCCCTTCGCTTTAGTTGCTGGGCTATGCTGCTTTTCGGGGTGCTCAGCTAGCAGGACACGGACTCCTGTGACTTTAACTGGAAGGCGGTGCCAGCAACAGGCACTTTCTGAAGCAATCTTCAACCAGCTTTTGAGTTTCCTCTGGCATGTTTGAGCCATTACAGCTGATTCCCCTGGAAACAAAGCCTCTCAAAACATCGCCCTTAATACAGCCAAGGGAAATGGATGCTCTTGTGTCAGGAGCTGGTAGGTTAGAATCCTCAAGCCATTCCCCACACTACTCTCTACTCCCATCTTTTGGGTTTTTTTTCCCATGCTCTTGCCCTGAACAAGTTGATATTTTGAACATTGCACTTGTTTCTGCATTTGAAGCAGATGTTTCTGTGGTCACACAAGGCAAGGCGACAGCCTGGCTGGAGGACGTTGCTACCAGCTAGAAAGCATCAACATCACACCAGTTTCTCGTTTGCTTATTCTCACTTGACCTGACCGCTTGCTTAGCAACTGCTTGGCAACGCTTTCCTCAGTGTGAGGGGTGTGCTGGTCCCCTGGGCTTGGTGGTCATGGTTGTGTGATTGAGAGACTTGATTGGCTTCAACAGAAGGGCAGCAGAGTTTTTCCAGCCTGTTAGAAATGGGGAGCTCGACTGATGGGACTGTCATCCTGGCCTTGCTCTGCAGGTCAGGTGGAGCACTGGGGGAGGCTGCGGTGAGGGTTAACTCATCGCTTTGAGCTCCGAGGCATTCCCAACTAGTCAAGGCCATGCATCCTCCCTGCCCCTTCCATCTGCGCTGGGAGATTCAGAGCTGATGGGGAGGTGGGCAAGGAGATGTTTACATTAAGAAAGTTGAAGGCCAGTTTGAAACCCCTTCCCAGAAAGCTGTGGGTCCCATCTGGTGGGCAGGAATGTTCATTCTGTAGGGTAAGAAAGTGCAGATATGGGTCTTACAGCAGAAGGTGCAGTTCCAGTCTCCTGCGAGCAGTCAGGGCAGTAGGGAATGTCTCGCCCTGGCTTATAGAGACGTAAGCTCAGCTATAGCAGAGGCTCCCAAAGTATTCAGTTGGGAACCGCTTTTAGTCTGTTAGTGTGGTTTGGCCCCCTGGGAAGCATCAAGTTGAAATGCAGCACTATAATTAACAACTGACAGCTTAAATAATGTAAGGGAGCTGGGAGGCTGGAAACACATCCTCTCTCCCAGCGGAGGCTGTGGGGGTGGGCAGGTAAGGCAAACATTGCCAGAAGGAATTAGTCCCTCACATGGGGGCATGTCAAATAGCTTTCAGCACAGATTCTGATCTGAGGCAGATGACTGTAGGGAGGAATATGGCCATTTTGGCACAGAGGTCTTGTTACTGGTGTTTTCCCATTCCATGGAACAGTGTGTACTGGGATGAGGTGATACTTTTCTCTTTCTCTTTTGGAAAGGTAGACAGGAATCAATGGATGCAGCTGAGCTGTGATGAGTTTCCTGTTCACTGACCAGTGACATAACATTTGACTCGACTTCCCCAGTGACAGGAAACCAACTGACTGGGGTTGAGATGCAGCTGGGCCACAGCAGTTCCACCAGGAGCAAATGAGGTTTGTGTTGGCCAGAGTCCTCTTGAGCTTCTCTTCCCCTTCACACCTGGGAGATGACTGGCAATGGGCAGGCCAGCTATCATGGCCAGGGACTTGGACTGCAAGGAATAATTGGTTTAAGCCTACAGATGGTGTAATCACAGTTGACAGTCTTTTCCGTGTGTGTCATGGTCAGGTTCACGTCCACAGCAATGTCTTTCATTCCTCCTCCTCCCCTTCACCACTTCCATGACCACCAGTAGATGGATCTCTGTTTCTTCAGCCAATCCCCCGAGGAAGGAGAGAAAGCTGTGGCTGAGCCAAATGGTTGTATTTCACTTGGAAATAAGCAGATGGAACAGACAGATGGGAGAACAAAGCTATATATATTTTTTTTTATTGCACAGATATCTAATAACCAATAAAATGGGCCTGGGACCACAAAAATCTCTGGCATGGTTGCCATGGCAATATGCACACAATTCCAGTGAGATGCAGGAAAGAAATCTTTTGTGTTGTTAGGGAGATTTCTAAAATAAAAATAAATGAGATTTAAATGAGTGATTACGGCTGCCTCAAGGAGCACCTGCCAAAAACTCTGGGCCAGACCATCTTCCAGAGTATGGTGTGAGTTTTTGTAAAAATTGCAACAGTGGCAGAGTGTCCTTTGGAGCCAAAGCCGAGGGGCAACACGAGGACTTACATTTTGGGAAATTTTACATACGATTTGACCTGTGGAATTTTTCATCTTATTAAGGTGGTAGAAGTTTACATGAATTCAAAAAGAAACTAGACAAATTAATGGAAGGAAAATCCACAGTGAATTACTCAGTGAAACCACAGCAAGGTCTGGAAGTCTGAAAGCAATTGGGAGAAGGGAGAGTATCTGAGGAAAGAGTTGTTCCTGGTTATACAGGTATCTGTCTGGCAGCACTGAAAACTGCTCAAGCCAGAGGGGATTAAAGTCACAGGGATTAAATGACATTAAAATAACAGATTTATAGGGATACAAGCCTTTGCCTGCCTTGCTGATCGCTACAAGCAGGTGAAAGGCTGAATTTGGTTCTCTATGAATTTTTCATAAATGAAGCCCTGGGAGTAGGCAGCGTGTTGGATGTTTCCATTGTGAGGCTTGAACGTGGGGCTCGTTGGAGCTTCCATGTATTGCCAACTACTCCTGCGAGAGATTGAAATGGGACATAAGTATTCACAATCTCACCACCGAAGTCTCTTCTAGTGGTGGGAATATAACAGTCTGTCATCTTTGATATCTGGGCTTGCTGGGCTCTCCATGTGTGCATTCCCCAAATGGCCAGTTCTCTCCTTTTCTCTGGATCTTCACATGTCACGTTATCAGTCCCTGCAGAAGCAGTCCTTGAAAAACTTGTTCTGCCCGTTTCACAAGTTGAAGCACTGTTACCCGGTCTTTGCTCACTTGAACATGTCCTTTCAGAGTAGGAGGGCGTTTGGTGTTCTGGATCAGCACGTTTCCTTTGTTAATGAGCACTGGCCTGAGTCCTGCAAGCAGGTGAGATTCTGAACTCGCTCTTGGCTGACGGCTGTGGTTGCCTCTGAGATGTCTCAGGAGAGTTGTGGTTCACTGAGTTTCTTGCCCTTGTGCTGTGTTGTGCTGCTGACAGGGGGCTTTCATAAAAATTAGTTGTTTCTGCTCTAGGAAGGACTGGGTCAAAATCCACAGCAACCAAGGGTGTTTGGGCACTGCCAGCCCTCTTTGCATCAAGGAGCCAGAAAGGAGCTGGGACTCTTCTCCGGGGAGCCACAAACCTTCTGCTGTCCTCAAAACTGGTGTGTGCCCATAGCTTAACACCAGAGTGATTCTGAGGGGTGGGTTGGGATCTGCCTGGGACCAGGTCACCAGGTTGGCCCTGAGCACGGAACCCTCTGGAGTTGCCACCTGAGAGCATCTCCCTCTGCTTGCCTTGGCTGCAAACAGAAACCAAGGAGTGAAGGCCCTGGTGTAGCTTTTATCCCTGCCCTTCCTTCCTGCCCTTGGTGGGAAGCAGGACACAGCTGCCCAAGACCGGCGTGGTGTGGGTTAGGCCTGCCACATCCTCCCGTGGGCGTGGGGGGAAGCAGTACCCATGGCTGCCTTTGGGGCAGGGCCCGTCTTGCAGTGCAGCGCGGCTGTGGGGAGGCAGGCAGGGAAGCCGCGTTTATTCAGAGCGAGGAAGCAAGCTGCTGGGTGAGCTCTGCGTGGGAAGGGAGCCGTGAAGTGCGACGGTGGATGAATTCTAGGCAGGCTTTCCTAGAATAGACCAGGTGGAGGTGAAGGGAAATGAACGCTGTGGAGATGCGCTGGCCCTCCCTTCCAGGCTGAGCTGCCACAGGTTGGGCTGTGCATGACGCACGCAAGCGCCTGGGTCTGGTCTCTTCCAGTGGGTTTCTTCCCCCAGTTACACATCTCGCTGATGCCTTTTCCATCACTCCTTTAGTTTGCAGACACTCGCGTTTACGCACAGAGCTACTACCGGCACTTCCCTGCGTGAAGGGGATTGCCCGAGCCGTGCTGAACCTGCCTGCTGGGAAGTTTTGTACTACACTGATCCGCTCTGCGACTGCTTCCGTGAGGAAGAGGGGGAACTGTTTGCCTTCGTGAGCACGTGGGGATGGCTGCTGGAGGAGAGCCCACCCTAATTCTTCGGCGGAGGCCATCCATTGAGCCATTCCTTTCACTTGTCCAAGGCTGCGGAACGCCTTCATTGGCAGAAGGGGGGTTTGTGTCACTGCACCCAGAACTCCTGTGGATTTCCAAGGAACAGGAAAAGACAGAAATCTGTCAGATAAAACACCAGACCTTTTTTGCAAGGAGTATTTTTTTTGCACCCCAGCTCTCTGAAGGGAGTGCCAGCTACGGCTAGATAAAGCAAGCACCTTTTACCCTGGGAAGTAGGTTGGGAGCCTCCCAAAGCTGGCCAAAAAATGGTGGGCGGACTTCAAGAATCCTATAGCATTCTGCAGAGCTGCGGGCCTCACACCGTAGCTTTTCCCAGACCTTAACCAGACTTCTTCCCCGCACATGGAAAAACATTAATACCATGCCCTCCAGGACATCCCTGGGTCTGGGGCTCACACACTTGCAGGCTATAGTGCTTTTTTGCAAAATCTCATGTCACAGACGAGAACATCCTTTAAAAGCTGACATGCCCAAATGCGTATCGGCTAGCAACAGTTTGAATCACAGTGTTCCTTCATGCTCTTTGTTTCCCAGACCGCGTGGGCCAGTGTTTAATGCACAATCTGGATTTATCACTGGTTTATCTTAATGCAGGA
>VZSZ01003188.1:61190-77780 GCA_013398815.1 Ibidorhyncha struthersii | reverse complement strand
TGGGGGGTGGGGGGTGGGGGGAGGAGCTGGAAGAGCTTTCTGCTTAATTAACTTACAATTGCTTTGCTGCCAGCCTCAGCCCCATCCCAGGGGACAGTTAACTCTTTCATCATCCAGCCTGCAGAGTGCCACATCAAAGACCCATGCTCTGGAAGTGCTACTCAGGGTAGACCTGATGAAGGCAAAGAATAGAAAGTATGAAGGACCTCTGCAGCTCAGAGCTTTGCAAGATGGGCTTAATCCCACCATCCCACAGTCCACCAGAGTCACAGGCCAGCCTTCATAAGCTTTCTCTGTGTCTTCACAGACGCTTTTCCAGGTCTGGGCCAGTTGTCCTCAGTGCAGAGATGAAGCCCTGGGTGCTCTCCTGGAGCTCTGTGCCCTCGCAGCCCTGCTCTCAAAGGACCTGTCATCTGCTCTCTGCCAAGCACTGGGGTCACATCCCTGTGACAGGCCTGCCCTTGACGTTGCTCCACACTCCAGGAAAGCGTGGGTGCGGGAGGCTGAGCTCCAGGACCCACTGAGATGCCCACAACCACTGGGCAGCTTGGAGGGAGAGTGCTGGCTCCAGGCACAGCTCAGCCTCGGCTCTTGCTGGCTGGGATCTGTCAGCAGATGCTGGCCCAAGGAACTGGACTGGTGCCGGGCTCTTACACTGCTGACTGATTCCCCCGGGGCCAGGCAGGTGCAGCGAGCCAGCGCCGTGGCATCAAGTTTCTTTTTTGCTGCCAACGCTGCCTCGATGGGTAGACGAAGGCAGGTCATGGGCTGGCGTTGCTTTTACGCACACCCACGGATGTGTCTCCCTGCATAGCAGAATAATGTTGCAGAATAATGACCAGGGCCTTCTAGGGAGGTCTGAAATTCCTTCTGGTCTGTCCTGCCGCTTGGAGAGAGCCATGGCTCTGCCTTGGTCCTCTGCAGCACAGAGTGCCAGCATCCATCCTGCTCCCCCCACGGAGATGGACTGGGGCCGTCCCTGCCCGCTGAGCTGAGCAGAGTCTGGCTCTGTGTGGGGAGCAGGAAGGATGCTAGCTCTGTAAATAGCAAGTGATTTCCATTTCAATGCTCCTGCTGCAGCGAAGGGCTGGCCCTGGGTGTGTGGGTGCAGACCAGCTCTGTCTCTGCCTCTCCCTACCTTGTGCTGCCTCTCCGCAAAAAGTCCCAGTCACCGTGCCCTGCTCCCTCACCTTCATATCTGCCCACCGCTGCCTCCTTTGCTTTATTCTCCTGAACCATCTTTAGTCGGGGGTCACCCCTGCCAGGGCTCTGAGGTGGCAGCGAGCCAGCGAGCCCAGCGCAACACTAGCCCAAAGCAGGGGTGCAGCCAGCTGATCGTCCTCCACTTGCCATCTCCTGGTCCTCAGGGCCGCGAGGCTGGGAGATGCTGTGCAGAGCCCATTGGTGCTCCCCAGACCCACAAGGGCTCCCAAGTCACAGTGGAAATGAGTCCAGTTCATAGCTCTGTCAACTAGTGTGATGTTGATTTTTCACCAGCCGTCTGAATTCAGTTCTCTGTCTTAGGAAAAGAGGCTCTGGCTGCCTTAAACACCAGTGATCCCCACTGCTTAATGCCAGATCCTTGAATTCAGGGATCTGAATTCAGGGATGTTTGTGTTAGGGGACACTCTTTCTCCATTGCAGGCAGGGAGAGACAGGAGAGCCATTGCTGAGCTCTTCCAAGTTCGTGTATCTGTCCACCCCTTCTCGTCTGTCTACTCGCTGCCAAGGCAGAGGAGTGTGAGATCTCCTAGTGGAAAAACAGAGGGAGAAGGGGGAGAATTGCCAAGTGCAACAAGGCAGAAGCAGGAGGGAGATAGACGCTGTGCCAAACCGGGATGTCAGTCACTCCTTCTGCACCAGGCAGGCTGTGAAAGGAGCTGGCATCCTGGCAGTCAAGCAGCATGGCAGAAGCGGCTCTCTCCTGCCATGGAAACAGAGCCCGCAGCGTGGAGCAGCGGCCACCTGCGCGGGCTGGTGTGGTTCATGCCTGTGTCCCTGCACAGGGCCATTCCTGCCTCCTCCAAGGCATAACCCAAGTGACGGCAGTGTACAGTCACCGGCTTCTCCGTGTTCCCCTTCTCCTGCTGAGGTGGGCTTCTCTCCCTGCTGAATTTCCACTGTACGCCAGGATTCTAGGGCTCCATCTCCCTCTAGTTCAGTGCTCCTTGAACACTGCCATGATGTCTGTGTCCCAGGAGGGGAGGCAAGCGGTCCCTTGCCCAAAGATACCGGGTGACGTGCGCAAAGACACAGGAGAGGCAGCGGCACATCAAGGAGTTTCAGAAACTGGCTTTTATCAAAGCTTTGGCTTGTCCAGAGTCCTCTGTGTGCAGTGAGCATTGGGTCCGTAAGAAGAAGACCCAGTATTGCACACTAGCAGGCAGAAGGAGACCCTGGCGTAGTTTTCCTGGCCTTTCTGGCTCTTCAGGGTGAAAGAAAAGTGACTGGGCCAGCAGTCAGTGCAGGCAGGTTGTGGGAGGCTGTCCAGTGGCCCTGCAAAAGCGACAACCCCATCTCCAGCACCAGTCCACTTCCAAGCCCCGTCTTTGGCACAAATCACTGTAGGAGAAGGCCTCAATGTAGGTCACAAAGCATGAGAGAGGCGGAGGAGAACCGCGCGTGAGGTGGCCAGCACCTTGCTCCAACCTTCTGCCGTCTCCTCAGCTCTGGCGCCAGCCGCATGCTGGCAGCACGCTCCATCTCCAAACACCGCCTCCAGCGCAGGAGACAGCAGAGGAGGAAACACGGAGGTGACATAAAAAACAGCATTTGCTTTCTTGGCCATCTGTCACAGTGTCGCAGTCACCTTCCCAAACACATCCCAGCTCAGAGCTGGCTGGGAAAAACAGGGAGTTATTTTGGTTCATCAGCACACAGCAGGAGCGGGACGATAGATCCCACAGCTCAAGCAGTGCTTGGCTTCATCGCTGGGGTAGGACACAGCACCCTGTGCTCCCCGAGCCACCGGTGGGCTTCGGTCACTGCGGGAGTGTCCACCAGCTTCTTTGCTGCTCCGCATCCCCAGCTGCAGGGCTCTTCCCTCTGCCCCGCTGACCTTCAGGATGGAGAGCTGATTTGTCTGAAGGTTCGGCCGCAGCCTTGAGGCTGTCGTCAGGGAGATGCAGGCCACTGCCAGATGGAGGATCCCATGTTCCCACTTGTCATGGCACTGGCAGCAAATGGATCCTCGCTGCGAGTCAGGTCAGGAAGGTAATCCAGAGAACTGAGGACAAAAAAACCCTCAGTATTCAGCCAACTCAGCTCCCTGATCTGCCTCACTGATGGGCACAGGAGAGGGGATGGGAGAAGGGACCCTCTCCTCTGGTGGCCACCTGCCCCTCCACTGGCGTGCAGTCATGAAGGTGTGATTGCAGTCAGTGCAGGACTTGATTTAGCGAAGCGGGGCTTCGCACGAGGCACTGCGCGTACTCAGAGCCTGTTCTCAGCAGCTGGGTGGGTTTCTGGCTGCCTGCAGACAAGGCAGTGAGGTGCTCGGGGCCAGTTTCATCCCCAGCACAGCACAATGGGCTCCCTGTGTTCAGCTCGAACGGAGCAGCCACGGCAGAGCTCCCGGGCCTTCAGGAGATGTTTTCCTCAAGCCCTGCTCTGGGCACACTTCCCCCACCGTCTTCTCATTTTCCTCGTCACGAGGCAGAGTCCCCAGAGCAGACACAGTGAAGGCTGGCAGAGTTTTGACACTTTTCATAAGGAGCATTAATAGCGCAAAACTGGAGGCTGTTCTGTCGGAGGGCTTCGGCTCCTTCCATATTCATTTCTCAGGCAATTCATTACCCAGCTGAAATTATTCCTTGATTAAAAAGACAGGCAATTCTCTTACATTGAGCTTGGGATTTCAGGAGGAAATAATTTGCAGGAGACCCACGCAAAGCAAACTGTGACAGGAATGGCTTGGAATTAGTTGCCCCGGGATATTTTTAAGTGGAAGCATTTCCTTGGAGTAGCCTGGAGGCACAGGGAGATTATCCCAGCTGGGCAAAGGGAGAAAATTTTAAGGAAAATGGGTGAAAAAAATGAGGGAGAGGCAAGAGGAGGTTAGACATTTTGACATAGGCAAAGTGACAGGGGCCAATTTTGTAATAAAAAGTTATTTTCTTGTCACATTGCGATAAATGGGGACTAAAAGAAGGGAGAAAAAACCTGAGAAATGGAAACGATGTGCGGCAGCTGGACTAAGGCAAAGCAAGCCGAGTTGTATCACAAGATTTTAATGTTTTGTCTCCTTCTGTTTATTTCCCAGGCTCCAAAATTACCCATCAGCAGCAAACCAATGCCACATACTCCCACCATCTCTGCATTGTGATCCAAATTCAAAACAGGAGTAAAAATTCCCATCTCCGCTGCAGCGAACTCATCTACATTGAAGACTTGACGTTGAGTAAGGGAGGAACAGGTCCCATGTATGGTGCTTTGGGTGTTTTTTATTACTGATGCAGATGGCAGACTTGGTGGGATGCTACCTGTGTTTCCCAAAAACACCTCATCTCACCCAGAAAAGCAAAGCAAGGGAGAAGCTACTGGAAAACAGGGGGCTTCTGCACAAGGACTGTTCGGTGGCTTGAACAGAAGAGACCAGGATGTGTATTACGTTCGAGGACACCTCACACTGGGAGGAGAGGTGTGAGTAATACAAGATGGGAGTTTGAAAGGAGCCAGTAAAACAGAGAAATGGAGCTGAAATAGCCCCTGTGATGGGCTCACGAGGAGCAACTGCGGAGTTCTGCAGACCTGCATGGATCATCAATCATCAGCTACACCAGCTGCTGATGGGGACAATGAGCTAGGCAGAAGGTATGCAGGAATGGTCCTGGGTTTTTAGTGGATCCAAAGCTGAGGGAGAACTCTTCTAAAGCTGGTTTTGGGGGGAGCTTGAGAAATGCTTTTCACAACACAACAGCCTTTCCTTCCTCTTTCCTGCAGGACAGCGTTCCTGTTAGTTGCGCCAGCAGTGTTGCCTGGGGGCTGCGTGGTCAACCAGAGAATGAACTGACCAACGTGGAAACCTTTGTTTAGCGATAGTTTACTATGGTTTTTTTTTTCAGGTTCCCTGATCTGGTTCACAGCGTGACTCCCCTGTGCGTGAAGTGGGGAGGCATGAAGAGACAGCAAGGGTGCAGGGAGCCGGGGATGCTCTAAGCTGTAGCTGCCGCAAGCTTTAGCGCATGAAAGCACAGTTCTGAATGATCCCCTCCTCCAGAAATGGGCATAACTGTGAGGCTCAGCTGGGCATTTCCACCATAACAAAGAGGGGAGCGCTGATGCTGAGCTTTGGCATTGCTGTTCTTCAATTTCTTCGTCCCACAACCCCCTGCCCATGAGGAGGGAGCTATAAAAAGGGACTTTGGCCCAGTGTGTCCAAATGGCCAGCAGTGTTTCTTTGTGTTTTGTTGCCAGGTGTTTTTCCCTCCTGTCTGTTAAAGGGTAACCTGGTATATACCTCACAGAGAATAATGGAGCTATTAGTCAGCCTAAAGCCCTGAAATAAGACACCTGCAGGCAGCGGGCCTGAGCCATTTAAAGTAACTGTGTATGTGGCAAATTCCTAAGCAGGTTCTTGCTAACTTCTCTCCCGTCAGCCTTTGCTGCTCTACCTACAGCCAAGAAGGAGATGAGTTTGTTGTGGCTCATACAGCAGTGCTGGGAACTTCATCCCTTGTGCAAAGTGCTTTGAAATCAGCATCTCAAACACAAGAGGATGGGAGTGGGCAGAGCCATTCATACCGTCCTGAGATGCGGTCAGTGCAGAGGAGTACTTTGGAATTGTGTTGCAGCCCAAGGGAAAAACAAGTTGTCAGGTCTGGTCTTGAAATTGTAGCAACAACCAGAGCACCCAGCTGCCGCAGCGCTGCCTTCTTTCTTTGTTCTTCCCATTTGTTTGGGAAGCACATAAAGCTGGAAAGGGTTTTAACCCCAAAACAAAAGAAATATCCCTAATGATACAGCCCAGGCAGATGAAAGTGTGAAAGAAAGCTGCAAACTGCAGGAATGGTGCAAATGTGATTAGTATCTCCCTTCTGCACCCCCTGCCCGCCCCAGCGGTTATTACATTTCTGTACAACGAGATGACGAACGGTCAGTGCTGAGTGAAATGTGTGCATAATTTTTCATCCCTCCGTGCCTTGTTTCCCCAGGCACTTTGTAAACTCCGTAATGAAACGCAGCCACCTGGCGCACAGCACACTGCAGTGGGAGAGACGGGAAACTCAAGCCAAGGATGCAGAATAAGTCCAGAACCTCTCCAGGCATGATCCTTCAAGCACTGCAATGAAAGGAACATCGTGTTTGTTCCTAGCTGTGCAACCTCTCCGAACCATCCCTGGCCACTGGGAAACTGCCTTTTGTACCAAATACCAAGTCTTTGCTCCATGAAACAGGGATGTGGAGTCTCACAAGGGACTTGATAGAAAAATTGTGTGCACCTGGGCAAAGCAACCTATTTCCTGAAGCTCCTCAGCCAGAATGATTGCTTCATTTTGCCTTGTCACATTCGTGGTGGAGATGTTCATTTTCATCCGGGTAGAAGGGAGCTCCGGTACAGCCAGAGGCTACTAAATCTATGGTTTTCTACCACAAAGCATTGCCAAAGCAGATCTAGAAGTGTCACTGCCAACTCCAACTTGTACCCTAGTGGTTTCCATCAGCCCAGGGCAGCCCTGATCATGAAACAGAGCTTCTGGAGACCCACCAGCTAAGACAGACTGAGCAGCAGAGGCAGGAGAAGGGACAATCAGCGGAGCTGGTTCAGCCCTGGCCCTATACAGTCAGCCTTTGAGGTCAGACAGCTGCTTGCGTGCTGTAATCGTGATGGAGGCAAGAGGAGATTAAACCTATTGTCCTTTCCAGCTGTAATCCTTCAGCATACTGCAAATGGCCCAGGGTACGTCCCGTCACACTAGGACTGTTGGCATGCTCCTGCCTGGGTGTGTGAGGTTTAGTGGCCCACCGGCTCCCTGCTTTCTGAAGCGTGGGGTGGAGAACAATGAGCCTTGCTGCGTACATGGGTCACTAAATCACCCTCCCTGCAGCCTGGGGGGCATAGGGGTTTTAACATCTCTCTGGAGATGAGGAACTCATTCCCCCTCTGCTCTGCCCTGGGGAGGCCACAGCTGGAGCACTGTGCCGGTGGTGGGCCGCCCCGGTTCAAGAAGGACATGGAACTGCTGGAGAGGGTCCAGCAAAGGGCTACAAAGATGATGAGGGGACTGGAGCATCTTTCTTACGAGGAGAGGCTGAGGGACTTGGGGCTGTTCAGTCTGGAGAAGAGAAGACTGAGGGGGGATCTCATCAACGCTGATAAATCCTTAAAGGGCGGGTGCCGGGGGGATGGGAACAGTCTTCTTTCAGTGGTGATAATGGGCAGAAGAGGGAACGGGCATAAACTCGAGCACAGGAAGTTCCATCTCAACCTGAGGAGGGACTTCTTTGCTGTGTGGGTGGCAGAGCAGTGGCACAGGCTGCCCAGAGAGGGGGGGGAGTCTCCCCCTCTGGAGCCATTCCAAAGCCGCCTGGACGCCGTCCTGTGCCACTGCTGGAGGTGCCCCCGCTCTGGCAGGGGGTGGCACTGGGGGAGCTCCAGAGGGCCCTTCCCACCCTGACCAGCCTGGGATTCTGTGATTCTGTAAACTGGGCCCTGCAGAGTACTGCAGGTGAGTGGGTGTTCAGTTTCCAGGCTGGTCCTCGTGCAGTGGTGTGGCAGCTGGCACAGCACACACCAAGCTGGATGGCTGGCTGTACTGGGAATTCATTGCAACCAATTAGTCCGATTTTCAATTATCTGAGAAAACGAACTTGGCTAATTAAATCCTAATTACATTTTGCCTGCTTCTTCAGCTTTCTTGTCCTATTAAACCTGCATTTTGGGACTCAGTGAAGGCAAGAGGGGAATACTCACAGCTGCGCAGAAACCTGTAAGATGTGAACACTTGTGGGGCCTGCTAGAAAGGATGGCTCTGGATTTCACCCCACATGCATGAAAGCTTGGGCCACGCCAGGGCAGCGAGCCAGCATCCCGCACCAGCCAGGCAGCTGTCATGGAAAGGGAGCAGTGCCCTGAGCTTGCTTTCATGCACACCCTGTTTTCCTGGAAGGTGCAATGTTCTGCACAAGCACCTGCACCCATCCTCACACCCACGCTTGTGTACCAGCCTCGAAGGACACCAAAAGAGATAGTAAGGTAACAAATCTGGTTCTTTAATGAAGAAGCAGAGTTGTATAGCTCTGCAGTTCCGGTCCCTTTTCCAGAAAGGTCACTCTAGTTGCCTGCTGCCACGGGGTAGATGTTTCTCCTGCCTTTTATTATTGCCTTGATCATCTCCACTTCCAGTGTCATATCCACAGTTAGAATGAGGTGATAACTCACATCCTCACAGTATTGGACCCTTTCAGAAGAACTGTAGCATCACAGGAAGGATGCCTCTTTTCCCCCTAGAGTCACCCAGAGCAAAACCAGAAGTGGTGATGTTCGCCAAAGGCACGTATCAGCAAGGCACAACTGGTGCTGATTGATAAATCACAAACAACCAGTGAGCCCACATGGAACGAAAAGGCAGACCTGACAAGGGATTCTGGTGCTATGTCCTCTAATCTCACAGCTACTTGCTAGGAGTGGCGGTATCTTCAAAGCTCGTCACTGGGCCATCAGAACCCTATTCATCTGAGAAGCAACGTTCAGAAAGGTCTCATTAGCTGAAAAAGAGGAAACTTGCTTGATTTAATAGCTGTTCCCTGACTGCACCCCAACAGAGCACTTTGTCATGGCCAGGACTCACGTTCCTGACAAGCTGAATGAATACCGTAGGCTGACGGAGTGCCAGAACTGCTGCCTTCACCTTGAAGTCATTTGTGACCTGCGGCCAAGATTGCCACGCAGACCCACCTCTCAGCTTCTTGCACTACAGTGTTAAAATCTTTGTCATTAACACGACATTTTTGCTTGTTGTTGATTAACCTGCCTTAAATTAATGATGTGAAAACACCATCTACACTAATGAGCTTCTGGGAAGGATGAGAGCTGCAAAGGCATCTCTGAAACTAGACTTCTGTCATACTCACAACCTGAAATATATGTAGATGAGCAACGTTTTTCAGAACAGAGACAGTCACTTTAGATACATGTTCATGTCTTTGAGCATTGCCAGTGCCCACACCACTTTCCAGCACGTTGACAGTGATATCTTCGGGGATGTGCCAAACCATACTGTTTGCTGGCAACATTCTGATTTTCTCTTAACTGAATTTTCCATAATCATGTCCTCGTGGAACAAACAAGTCCAAGAAATTGCCTGTCTCTAAAATCAGAGGAGTGCAAACTTGACCAGACTGCTGGGGATTTGCTTGGCTAAGTCATCTTAATGGGGGAACTGGTGTGAAGCCAAAGATATATCCAGCACTATGGAACAGGCAGTTGTCAAGGCTGTTGAGGATGTTTTGTGCTTCCCTGCATTCACTGCTTTTCCAAAGACATATTCTCCAGGACTAAAACCTGGAGTTTCCAGTCCCTCATTCATAGTTTAGAAAACCAAGCTGGATTCAGAAAGCCAAACAGCTGCTTTAAAGGCATCTGCACTGGCATGTAAATCCACCAAACCTAACGAGATAGTCATCCTGCACAGACAGCACGGTCCAAAGCAATGCACTTTGGTCTTTTAACTGCCATTTTTCCACTGCCCAGGGACTGTTCGGGTAAGGCTGTTGGCACAGGTCTGAACCGTACTAAGAGCCATTCTCACAAGTTAACTGTATCATCAGTCAGGTTCCAGTGCGTGGGACATCCCTGGTGCCATTCATTTCCCTAGTACAGATGGAGCTGTAAGGTCTGTGTTTTCTGCTGAGGACTCTAAATGCTCGCACAATCCCATAACAGCTCTGATCTGGCAAAGAGCAAGAGGGACAACCCACGTTTATTTGGAAGTGAGGAGCTTTCTGCATCCCAGGTTTTGTGGTGGGTGCCAGGTGCTCTGCCACCTCAGCAGGGATGGGCAGGCTCGAGCCTGAGACCAGGGCAGGAGAGGGGATCCGAGAAACTCCAGGTCACAGCAGCAGAGCAGCTGGGAAGACACAGAAACTGGGAAACATTTCCCTTTCAAACTGGAAAACTGGTAGGCAAAGTCACCAAAGCTGTGAGGCAATGCTGGCTCTTGAATTCTGTCATCGTTTGGCCTCAGTTCTCCCTAGAGTACCTCTTATGGCACCAACTCATCCCTCTCTGGCAGAGCTAATGGACTACAGAGGCTTTATCTGGAAGGTAATGGCTCTCACACAGCCAATACAATAGAACCATGCTGAGCTGCAGCGGGGATTTATGGAGCAATGTTCCTGAGTAATTGCACTGTGTATTTCAAGCCACATCTCTGCTAAGTGAGCCCCTACTCAGGGCTTCAGCTGCACTGCCTCAGCTTCCTTAATAGCTGATGGGCTCACAAGGCTGCTGATTTAAGCAGCACTGAGTTAAAATTCAGCATGAGGATCAGCTGGAAAAACCTGACCTGTTTGCTGGAGGGGGTGGCTTGGGAGGGAAGACGGAGGTGGTTTCCATTGATGTGAGGGCAGGAGGGGGACACAGCAGATTTCTATTCTGGCTTAATGGGTGGCTCTTTGGGGAGCTCAGCAGCCAGGAGACCTTGCTGCAACTCAGGGAACCTGTGTCTCCTTAGGTCTGTCATGTGACTTTAGGAAAAGTGGTCTGTTACCTCCTTTCCAGCCCCCAAACTTCCTGCCTCATCTTGGAGACCAGCTTTGGGACCTTCATCGCTTGGGATGCAGGTAACCGTAGGCAGGCTGCAAACTGGGATCGCAGCATGCTTGTGGGGGCTCGGCCAGAATGACTGCTTGTCCATGGCCGCTGTCTTGTGCATATGCACTTGGAGAGATGCGTGTGTCCTTCCTGTTAGCTAAGTGGGGACATGCCTGAGGCCAGGCCAGAGGTCTGGAAGGAAAACCAGGGGATGATGGAGCAACCCAGAACCTCCCAGGAGAGGGGTCCAGGCCCTCACCCCCATCAGCACTTGGTTTCAGACCTGGAGAGGTCCGCTCCAGCCATTCCCCAGACTTTCCAGGGCAACGTGTGTCTGGAACAACCTGGTTCCTCCACCTACCTACAGAACAAGCCCAGAACTGTCAGACAAGATACAGGAAACTGCTACTTATCTAATTTGATTTTATTTTACTTCTTTTTTATTTTTTGGGCTCTCAGCAATGTGTTCAGTCTGGATTGAGGTTACAACCTGGGTAATGCCTCCCTGCCTAAAAAAAAAGGCTGTTGCCATAACAACCTGACTCTGCGCTTCATTACCATGGCAATTCTCAGGAATTATTAAATACTGTGTATGTTTGGTGCACGCGCTCTAGTACATCTGGTGCCAGGCTCAGGTTGGGATCCTCCCTCCCCCCTAATCTATTTGTCTGTCTCATCTTGTTTAACTCTTTCATTGTCATCAGCCAAGACTGCCAGGGCAGGGAGAAGGAGGTGGGTATCGTTTGGGACTTAGTTTGGGGGTTTGCCCGCTGCAGGCAAGCCTGTATGACCAGGGTTGCTGGGTTTTCTCAGGTGGGTCAAGCCACCTCTTTATTTCTCCAACTGTAAAATCAGTGGTTAGAGAGGTAGAGGATTTCTCTTTGCAGGCAGGCTGCTCAGCAGGGGGAAAAGCTCTCACGCTTGCCTTTCTCTGCTGTTTCCCTGCTGCCTGTCAAGAAATAAGAAATTCCAGCAGGAACAGATTTACGGCAAGTGGGGACCAGCCCAGAGGTAGGGAGCTGTTTCCTGAAGGAGGACCATGAAGGTCCAGTGCAGGTTGCTCTTGGTGGGGGTCAAGCAGCAGTTCCCCATTAGTAGGATAACTTGATTGAATGCGCACCACCTGAAATCATGATTGTTTTCAGAGAATGAATGCAGACTAGATGAACCAGTGGCTCAGACCAGTGTGGCCAGTCCCACAGGATGGCATTGGTATCTTGCATTCTGCTGCTAGGAGATGATTTTAAATGAGATTCAGTGGCTGGTCCTCACTCTGCCACTGATGTGATGATCCACCAAAGCAAATCCCTTCTCTCCCTGTCGCTCTGCTGCACTTTATAGCCAGCAGTGTCTCTCAGTCATACTTGTTCAGCTCCTGGCACCCCAGTGACGTTCTGGAAGCCAACATGCTACAAGCAACAATTAAAAAAAATAAATCAAAATAATATTAAACCAGCCTCGTTCAAAAAAAAAACCCCTGCTTATATTTTCTTGGGAGCCAGTACCCACTTGCAAGCTTAAGCTAAATGAGTAGGCGTGAGGTGAAAAAAAGCAGCTATTTGTGGGGAAAGGCAGCAGAAAGAGCCATTATGGTCTGCTTTCCTTACGCAAGCCCTGGAGTAACTGCCTTGTCCTCTGGCTGTAGGACTCGTGTTTCTGGGGCAGGGCAGCTGGGTTTCCAGCACCTGAGATGGCAGCTCTTCCCCTGAGATGTGGGGAGCATCGTGGTGCCCTCAGCGCCCTCCCTTCCACCAGGCGTGACCTGCACTGGCATCTGCTCTGTGCAAAGGGATGGAGAAGGAATCAGGGCAGTTAAAACAGCAACCATGGCTTCACCTCAGGAGGGTCTTTAGACTCCAGAGCTCTAACCCAAGGGGTTCCCTCACCATGCCAGGCCTCTGTTGCCTTCCTTCTGGTCTCCCCTTGCCATCTCAGTGCTGGCACCAATCCTCCAGAGATCTTCTTTTCCCCAGATAATTCATCCTCTCAGTGGGGTAATCAGCCTTTTATTGGGAATCTAATGGGATGGGGACTTGTGTGCAGGTGTCTTAAATCCACTGCAAGCAAGACAGAAGCCCAGCAACCCCATGGGGACGCATGCCATGTAGTATGGCAAATGTGGATGGTGCCACCAACTGCTTCACTCTGCAGACCCTTTTCTGTTGGTCCACGTGACCTGGTAATGTAGACATAGCCCTTATTGTCAGGAAAGAGACAAAGCATGACTAGAGGATGAATAATCCAATGTCAAGTTGTGCTCTTACCCCAAGAGGCCCCGTGGAAAGTCTTCCCTCTCCTAATTGACTCCTGAGCAAGCTCCATCTGTCTGAGCAGGTGCCCAGCTCTGCTTTCTGGGGCATTACATTGCTCCTCCACCTGATGTACACATGACCCTACCGCGGTTGACTTTTCTCCTTTCCTCTGGAAAACTCCACAGCACAAAAGGGATGAAGACCCCCCCACTCCTGGATGTGGCCTCTAAGGACACTTGGCCCGTTGTTGACTACGTGGGACCGCAGAGCCATGTTTCCCTGCTCAGCAGCAGAACCCCTCAGCACACACACCATCTCTCACGGCCCCTGGCAGAGCAAGGCAGGTAGGGACAGCTGAGATAATTTGACCACTTTCTTCACTCAGGGCATTGCTGCACATCAGAGTTAAGGTGATTTTGATGCTTTCTTTGGATTAGCAACTTTTCCTGTGCCTTGGTTGCATTGCTAACACTGGAAGGTTTCTTCCGTTGTCCCTGAACTCCCTCGCGCTGGGGCCACGGCTGGTGGATGGATTGGCAAAAGAGACCAAACACTAGCTTAAAGCAGAAGTTGGATGGGGGTTTAGTGAGCACATCTGGGCTGTCCTCTGATAGCACAGCGACCTGAAGATGCAGTTACACATTTAGGTTATACACGTAAGTACACTCCTAAGTGTTTGCAGAGCTGGGTCACTGTATGCATTGGGGTTATTTGCATCTCACCCTGATGTGGTGACCAGGCTGTGCTCCCACAGTGGGAGCGGTTTGCACTCATACGCAAAGAGATCAATGGCCATAACACCCCCTTTGGCAGCGGAGACCAAAATCCCCTTCCACGCTGCGGTGTGAATCCGCTTTTACGTCTGTCAGCAGGGCAGCAAATCCTCTGTGCTGAGAAGACTGCTCAGGTACAGGGAGCTGCAAGCTGCTCATAAAAATCAGAGCCCTGCCTGTTCAGCCATTCCACGAGCACCAACGGGATGTTTCAGAGCTTTGAATCCCAAATTGTGGTCCTGCTGCCACATTGTCTTTGTGCTCTTAAGGCGTAAAAGACAAGGGGTTAGTGGGAGCAACCGGTGACGGCGCGGCACTAGTCCGGCTCCCCATCGGGTTTAGTCCACCAATACCCTGCGGGAACCTTGAAAAAGGTGCTCAGCAAATATTGATTGATTACAAAACATACTCTAACCTTGTTCCTCCTTCTGGGAAAGGCAGAGCGCTGTTCTTCTGGATTTACATCCAAGTAGATCAGATCATCAGCTCCTCCAGTACCCAGGATTGCTTTCCCACTACAGAAGTGGACCCAGCAGGAATATTGTTGGCGCAACAAAACTCAAATTATTTCCATCTCACACCCACAGAGCGAGCTGTAATTCCATCACAGAACAAAGGTTAGGAGTCCTCCTCCTCTCACATAATTTGGTTTTGACAGCTCATCAGGATCAGAGGAGCTGGAGATTTTAACTTGGAGGCTGAAATCTTGCTTTGCAAGAAGTGCTCAGTGCATCTTTACAAATCTCTGCGTCAGTACTGTGCAGAAATTTAACACAAGCCTGAAATACATAGTTCCTGATGAATTTATTTTCTAGTGGTAACTGATACTTGCCTGTGAAAAATGTGTGGTAGTTTCTGCTTTACATAAGTATCTCTAATTAGAGTTCAGTTGGAAGGTGAGATGATTATATCTGGAACTAGGATTGAAACGCCTGAACTCGGCACACACAGAGAAAGAAAATGAAGACAACACCAAATTCTTTTGAAACAGGTTCTTTTTTTCCTGAATGCTCACCAGTTTTCAAAAAACTACAAAAACCTCAAGGACTGTAACAATATAGCACTTGAAAAAAAAGGCTGTTGTGTACAAAAACAAGCATGCTTTTGTTTTGGGGTTGGAGTGGGTTTTTGTATTTATCTGGGTTCTTTTCTTCCTTCAGCATAGTGTGAAAGAAGAAAATAGCAGTTTATTTAACAGGATAGCTCAGAAAAATAAGGAAGAACATGCTTTCCCCGTTACAAAACTCTGGCAGAAGACGAATGCTTGAGGTCCGATATACAAACAGACTGACACATGTTGTAGCATGCAGACTTTGTTGTACGACCCACACGGCACTTCCCTTCCCCTGCCCCATGGTCAAAGATGTGGTCCATGCCATGCATTTTGCTTTCCCTTTAGTTTGGGGGTTTTTGTTTTCTTTTTGTAGTGAGTTATTTGTGCTTTTTTCCCCTTTTTTTCCCCTTTTTTTTTTTTTTTTAAGCCCTAAATCCCAGGTAGCAGTATCCAAGGTAACAGCAGAAAAGAGTCCAGATCTGCACATTATCACTGTTTCTGCAAGTTTCATGCAAAACTTAAGCCATTTCTGCATGCAACATGATGCTGGTCATTTATTGTACTTCATACAGCTCTGGGGAGATTTCCCCATTCACCACGACACTTTGTTGACTGGGAAACACAGGTTTGCTTTCCCATGGACACAGACACATTAAAAGAACCCCCCCCCTCTTTCCACTCCCCCCAGCTGCCCCAAACACATGGGAATCTGCATCTCAGCATCAGGTCCAGACAGTTCACTTGCCTACAAAAGCCCGGTGGCTTCAGTAAAGTCCCATGATTGCAGCTCCCACATCCTTGGAAGGTCTTCGGTCCTTCACCAGAAAGTTAATCATGCTCTCCGACTTGATGAGCAAGTTGCAGCCCAAAAAGAAGATGCCGAACATCACAGTCAAGGAGAGGACACAGAGGACAGCAATCTGCACCACCCGCGTGATGTAAAGGCTCCTCTCATCAGGCGCCAGGACCGAGGAGCCACCATCGGTCGCCAGCACTGAGCCGGTCCCGTTGCAGCAGGCCATGAGCATCCCCAAGCCCTGGGTCCTGTTGGGGTAAGCTCCCTGCTCTAGGAGAGTCTGGTTGAAAAAGGATCCATTCATGGTCTATGCGCAATCCCAAATCTCCAGGGAAGGCAAGAGGAAAGCTTGCTGTCCCCTGTCCACCCCTCACATGCCCAGGCTCGGCGCTGCGGGCCGGCAGGCTCCGAGCCACCTCCTGCCTTTCTTCTTCCAACGCCTCAGATGGAGGGGAAACTTCCTCGAGGCTGCGAGCAGGTGGGAAGCCAATTTGCGCAGCCGAGGGATGGCTCGCTCCCGGATCCCTCCTGGCACAGGCAGCCTTAGCGCAAGCCCCCAGACAAGCCAAAAGGGAGAGAGAGAGAAAAGGCGAAGGGGGCGCGGGGGAGAGGAAGGCAGCCAGACATCACCCCATGCCTCCTGCCCTCGCCGCTGCCCTGAAGCTGCCGCCCCAAAGCTGCCACCCCGAAGCGCAGGGCAGCGGAGCAGCACAGCCCCTTCCCCGGGGGCTCTCCCGTGGGAAGGAGAGCCGATTCCTGCCGGCTGGGAGCTCCACAAAAGCAAGTTCCAAGCTAAAGTCTTCACCGTGTTCAAAGAAAAAACAGCAACTCCACCCCCTTCCAGCCTCCCCCCAGGACCGCCTTCCTCCCTCTCCACGCTCACCCAGGCTGCCCACCCCTTCCCCACGCGTGTGCACCCCCCTTCTGCCCTGCCAGGGGTGCCCGCACGCACCCCTGTGCCA
>VZSZ01003188.1:40387-61160 GCA_013398815.1 Ibidorhyncha struthersii | reverse complement strand
CCCGCATGCTCCGTGTTCATCCTGGACCGCTGGTGGGTCCCTGTCCCCCCCCACCCCACGCAGGTTCCCGTGAGCCTCAGGTCAGTGCTGCTCTCGCCACTCCCCGGTTGCTGCTCTGTGCCACCCACTCCTTCTTCGAGCAGCGCTGGCCCAATCCAGCCCGGTCCACCCCCAGCTCTGCTCAGTGATGCCTGTCCTGTGCTTCCAGATGAGAGCTGGATCCAGCCCCCTCTCTGCATCCTTGTCTTCCCCGGGATGGGGGTTTTCCTCCCCTTTGTCTGCCTCTTCTCCCCCTCCTGTTCCTTCAGCCCCTTTGAAGAGGAGCACTGCGATGCTGCACCCCCATCTCTGCCCGATACCCCTTCCCTGCCCTGTCCCCAGCTCTGGGTCCTACAGCGGCATCACTGCTGCGCCCAGGGCTGGAGCATCGCAGCCCCTCTCCCTCGGGCCCCCCAGCCCCTCCGAGGGAATCCCAGTGGAAGGTTCATCGTCTCTCCCCTCTCCTTGACTGCGTAAGCTCCCGAAAGCACAAGTCAGGGTGTCCAGCCGTGGCTGGCTTAGCCCCAACCCTGCCCATCCCAGGGCTGCGCACTTGGAACCGCCGTATCCCGGCTTTACCCGTCGGTGGTTTGCCTGGAAATGTGTCTGGATAGCGTAGAACAGGCGATCGCCCTCCAGCCACGACGTGGGGACCTTGTCTTGATTTATCTGTGTACATCTCGGCTCGCTTTCTTTGCCTAGCCCCCGAAGGGGAGTTTAATAAACCTAAATGAGAATTGATAAATTGCAGCTAGAGGCAGGAGTGCGAGGCCGGCTGGCTGAGGATGGAGGGCGGCTTGGTAGAGAGAGCGTCGATTGATTTTCCTTCTATGCGGCTGGGACCCGCGTCCCTGTTCTGCTGCTGTGACTTCAGGGGCTCAAAAACTCTTTGGTTTGGGTTTTACTTGTTGCTTTTTTCCTCCTTGTTTGGCACGTGGCGTTTCTCTCCCCAAAGGGCTGCCCGGGCCGCGAGGGCGGTTTGCAGCAGAAGCGCTTGCGGGAGGGAGGCGGAAAGCCCTGATCGAACAAGAGCATCTGCTCCTCTTTAACCTGAGGGCCAGGAAAAATCCCCACGGGAAACCAGAGCGTCCCCGCTGCCCCAGCCAGGGTGGGAGCTCCTCTCCCCGACTCGCTCCCAGACTGAAGGAGTTTCTGCTCCCTCTGGTGGCTCCAGCTCCAGCCTCTCCTCTCCCCGCACGCCGGAGCACGGATTCGGGCTGCTGCACCCATCGCTCCCGGGTCACAGCCTGCGGTGACGGGCCAGTGGGGACTCTGGGGACTCACAGCTCTCAGACATCCCCGCCTGCTTCTTGCCTTAATCCAAACAGGGACTTCAACACCCAGAGCATCCCACTATCTGTTACACAGCGCCCGGAGTTAACATCACGGCGTTGTTTTCAGGACAAGCAGCACCTTCTTGCAGTCGGCAGGGAAATTCCGTCCAAATGTGCTGAATGAAGTTCATGCCATCCTTGTCCTCGGGCAGGACGAGAGCTCAGGTGGGTGCAGGCAGGTTAAATACTTCAATATGTGACTTTTTCCTTCTTCTTCAAAGTCTCAGAGGGCTACGGAGATGATGAGGGGACTGGAGCATCTTTCTTACGAGGAGAGGCTGAGGGACTTGGGGCTGTTCAGTCTGGAGAAGAGAAGACTGAGGGGGGATCTCATCAACGCTGATAAATCCTTAAAGGGCGGGTGCCAGGGGGGTGGGAACAGTCTTCTTTCAGTGGTGCCCAGTGACAGTGGTGACAGGACAAGAGGGAACGGGCACAAACTCGAGCACAGGAAGTTCCATCTCAACCTGAGGAGGGACTTCTTTGCTGTGCGGGTGGCAGAGCAGTGGCACAGGCTGCCCAGAGAGGGGGGGGAGTCTCCCCCTCTGGAGCCATTCCAAAGCCGCCTGGACGCCGTCCTGTGCCACTGCTGGAGGTGCCCCTGCTCTGGCAGGGGGTGGCACTGGGGGAGCTCCAGAGGGCCCTTCCCACCTGACCGTGCTGTGACTCTGTGATTTTGCACCATGCTGGAAGCAAGGGCTGGAGTATCCCAGTCTATGCTGGGCAGGGAGTTTCAGGACTGTCCCTTCGGAGCCTGCAGCACTTGCTAGTTCGAGCAATCAGCTCCTTGGCAGGATGAGTCCCACACCGAAGAGGGCCTGCGAGATCGATGGCAGGTCGGATCTGTGGGGCGTGCAGAGCCAAGCAGGGCTCCCACATTTCTCTCTATAAAAACTTGGACGAATTAATCATCCCTACCATGAAGCAGCAGATATGCTTGCAGGGTGGTACACGGACAGGCTGCCGCGGGGCCAGAAAACCCTGCATAACAGGGAAAGGCCACGCAGGCAGCATTTCCAGGCAGGGAGAGAAGGACCCATGCAGGAAAAGCAGGAATTTGGCTGCCCTAAAACTGGCTAATGGGGTCTGTAGTGCAAAATGGCTCCGGGATCTGGAGCAGGGCGACACCTAAAGCCCCCCGGAAAGCAGGTTTGGGGTTTGTATTGATGTCCCAGCCAAGGTGCAGCCCTTTTTGACGCTGCCTGAGAGTCGATGGGCTTCTCCTAGTCCCCTTTACCAAATCCTCATTAACAAGTCTTGGGGAGAGGGAGCTGAATCCCAGGTGGAAAACGATCCCCCGCTGAGCAGAGCCCACGCAGCCGCGGGAGGGCAGCAGCACCCCGCAGGGACAGTGGGGCTGAGTGGGGAAGCAAAGAGGCATCAAGACTTCTCTTAAAGCCAAGACAAGTCCCCAGCTCCTGAGGCAGTCCCCATCTCCATCTCACCCTCGCAAACACCATCACCTCTCCGCATGGCTCCGGGAACGATGCCGTTATCCCCATCTCTCCCGGCGTGGGGCCATGGGTCTCGTACAGCGCCTTGCCCATCGCCCCACAGCTTCCGTCACTGCCAGGCTGCAGCTGCAGCTCTCGGCACCCACACCAGATCTTTTTCCGCTGCCTGGCGTTTCTGCGTGTTGGATCATCTTGACCCAGGGTTGTGTCATTACTGTCCCCGACCCATGTCACCTGGTGGGAGAGAGCATCCCAGGGCTCCAGGGAAACAGCCCTTCTCTCCCTTTTGCCCCCCAGCCTGTATTTGGAGTGCCTCAGTTTCCCCGTCTCTGAGTAGGACCTTGGTATAGCAGGGGAACAAGAGGTTTATAAAACCCCTTCGGGAGGCACCCACAGGCAGCTCTAGCATTTCAGCGGGGACAATTCCCGTGCAGATCTGACTCCCTATGCTTGCTCAGTACAGGAGCAATTTCTGAGGACACAGAGGGGAGAAAAAACAATACAAGCGAGAATAAAATCAGGTCCAAATTCTCCGTCCCAAAGCCGAACTTCCCTCCCTTTGGGATATCCGGGTTTATACTCAAACTGCTGCTTTCACCAGGTCCAGTTCGTGGCTGGGTCTCACTCAGCTCCCAGCTCCGTTTCAGCAGAGATATTCCCATTTGCACCATCGCTCTGGGGAGGGGAGCTGAGAGCCCGCACTCTTGAATCAGTATGTATGTGCTCTATTGTCCCTTAAATCCTTGAACCCAGAGGCAGCTCAGACTCCGGCAGGTTTCAGACCCAGGCTGCCATTCATGCAAGAGTTAATAAAAGGAGGGAGTGAGCAAGATTTTGCAAGGAATTAAGCCCAGGCGAAAGAGCCTATGGGAAAGAGCCTGTTCCAGCCCCAGGGCTGTAGGTCACCAGTGCTCTGTACTTGCTGCCAGGGTTTATTGGGTCCTTGTCTGAGTTGAGAGAGTGAGAAAAAAAAAAAAAAAAAGCATGAGGAGCTGCAGGCAGAGCAGGCGGGGGCACTCCCTGACTCAAAACTGAGTGACGAGCCAGCGCAGTTTCCTCCGGCCGGCCCCGCTCGCCATGTGTGTCATACACCCAGACTCATGATTCATCTCCTGGACTGCTCAAAACCTCCGGCCGCCCCAGAGCTGCTCTCCATCGCTCACGGCGGGGCTGGTCCAAGCAGCCCCCCACACTCGGGGCTCACGGAAAAGGATGGGAAAACTCTACGTGGCTGTCGGGATCCTCATGCTCTGCGCTGCTGGCGGCTGGGGTAGGTTTACAGCCCGTAGCGTTGTCGCTTGCTTAAAGCCAGGTCATTTAGTGATTATGTTGCCTATTATTTCCCAAAATCCCAGGACTTTTTGCATTCCCATGGTCTGTGATTTCCCGGCAAAATCACTCGGAGGGGGAGCTGGCAGCTTGAAACCTCGGCACAGTTCCCAAGTACAAAGCTCCGCTCAAGGCGGTTGGGCTTTGGCCGGGTCGGGGCCAGGAGGGTTTCTCAAAGATGTTATGGGGTCAAGACATGGTTCGGTGCGTTATTCTCGCACTGGGTGCGGCAAGTTTGTATTCTCTACCTACGCTGCGTTTGGCTCCGGGTACTGGTTTGTAATGGAAGGACTGGGGTGTGACTTGGGCTCCGACCTGCATACACAGAAAATACGCTGGGGGAGATGGCAGGGCAGGTAGTCACTGTAGCCATGTCATTTTAAGGGCATGGGGTGTATTTATGTCAGCGTTGCTGTCTTGTGTTATTTTTTCTCATGCTATTTCGGTGCTTTTCTTTAAAAACTCTGATTTCTGGTATCGGGTGATTTCAGGACAAATGTAGTTGGTATTTTAAAAAAAACAATTCCAATGTCTGAAGCAGGGAGAAGCAGCCTAGAAAAGCGTTATCTCCTCCCCAGGTGTGTTTCCGGAGCTCAAAGCAAATCTGGCAACTGCGAAATGGTGCTGTGTTTTCAGCTTCTGATTTATAAATCAGTCCCATTGTTTTCAAGGCTCCGCTTGAGGAGGTTTGGGTCAACATTGTCCTGTCTAAAGAATTCCAGACTTTGTTGAATTCCTCAGGAACAGCCTGAGGCTCCGATCTGCTGCCGGAGGGAGTTCTCATCAGTACAGGACACAGGATAACCCCTGGAAGAGTTTGGGTTTATAGAGCTGCAGTTTGGGGCTGTACAGGTGATTTCTCTGGCCCTGTGTGTCTGTACTCCGCTGAGCTCATTTTGGGGCATTCCCCCTCCGGGAAGATGCTGGCAGACAGGGAGAGGTTCAGAGAAAAGACACAGCCCCGGGATGGCGTGGGCAGGAGACCAGCCAGAAAATCCCGGATCCTTATCGCTTAGTCAAGCAGAAAGGCCAGAGAGTAAGTAAGTACGGTTTGTGTCTTTATATCAAGTTTTCTAAAATATCTTTATCAAGTTTTCTGTGTGCGCATTCTTGCTCAAATTGGCAGAAGAGGGAAAAACAAAGTGTGCGGCTGTCTCACGCGGTACGTAGCAGAGGTTATTTGGAGTGCAGCTTGGGGACTGAGTAATTTTCTCCAGCCAGGGAAGGTGATGCTCAGCCACAGACGTCTGGGACATTTTGAGTGCATCATTTCACCTCACTCGGGGCCACAGCTCTGCCCAGCCCCAGGCAGGTAGTTCCCATGGTTTGTCTCCCATTTCCCTGTATTTTATGTGCTAGGATTTCTTTTTTTTTTTTTTTTTTTTTTCTTAAAGCCTGAGTCTTTAGGATCAGATCGTTATACGAGACCAGCTGCTTTCGTAGTAGAAAAATACAGCTTTTGTACTTGGTTTATTAGTTTTTATGGCTGGAAAAACAAGCTCCAAAAATGAGAAAAAAAAAAGGAACCAAAACCCACAAAATGTATTAGTTTAGGCTGTGCTGGGATCTTGTTAACCTGCTCACAGCCGGGCAGTTCCTGAGCCTGGGAACCGCTGCTGGGCGCTCACAGGGCCAAAACCTGAAGGGGCTCAAAGCTGCAGCATCCTCCGCTCTCCTCCACCTGTGTTCTTGCTCCTACATCACCCCAGGTCCCCTCTCCCTCCCGCAAAGCCCTCCTGATACCGCACCCTGCGTCCAGCTGTGCAAGCACTGCTGGAAATGCCAAAATAGAGACATTTCCCCGCAGTGTGTGGGGGGGTGAGGCTGCCTGCTCCAAACAGGACGAGCTGTGTGTTTGGATGGTGATAACTGACCTCTGTTAATCACCGCTGGCGCCCGGGGGATTTCAGCCCCTTCCCTGCTCCATCCAGCCCTGGGTTAAGTGCTGCCAAGAATGGCTCCATATGGTGCTGGAGGTTGGGGAAAGGTCCTCCAACCCCGGGCACGCGTCTCGGTCCTGGAGTGATGGAGACTATGGTGCTGCGTGTGTCTGGGGCAAACACCCCTGGGCTGGGGCTTCAGGCAGCCCGAGGGGGCAGGGACCCACCTGCGGGGACCCCCTGGGCAAAGCCGGCGATGGCACGGTGGCACAACGTGACAGCACACCCCAGGGCAGCCTCGGGCATGGCAGCATCCCTCCGCCGGGACCCTCCGTGCTGCAGCCCCATCTGACCCCGTGTGCTGCTCCGCAGCCACAGAGCTGCTGCTCTGCCTGGGCAGGATGGCCAAAACCAGCCAGAATCAGCCAGAAAATTGGGATTACATCTCCAGCATGGCGTGGGGGGCAGATGAAGGCCCCCTTGGGCTGTGGGGTGGTGGCAGGAGGGGAGGAGAGGAAACCCCCAGGGCAAAAAGGCTGTGAACAGGCAGGAGGTGACACAGTACCAACTGCTGGGGAGGAGATGGGCTCTCCGGCCCAGAGGGACGGTCCTGGGGCTCATTAGCCCCAGAGCTCAGCTTTCGTGGCACGACCAGGCGAAGAGGAGGCAGCCACAGGCCCGGAGCTTGGAAATCCTCCCCATCGTATTTCAGTGCAGCCGGGTCTTGCCGGGACCAGGGTTAACGCCGGTCCCCATGGACTGGGTTTACGCCAGCGGTTGCCCAGGCAGAGCTGGTGGCTCTGGGGTTTCTGCCCAATCTCAAACCAGCAGAAGTTCCGGTCCCATCAGATGGCACCGCTCGGGTGGGGGCCGTAGCCGTGTGGCGCTTGTTCCCCTCGAGCCCCACGCTGCACAGGGGAAACTGAGGCAGGGAGCAGCTGAGGGACTCAGCTCAAGTCACAGGGGAAACCTGTTTGAGACAGGATTTGGACCAGTGCATCTCACATCCCAGATGCTGCTGTGAGCCCTGGGTCCTGTCCCCAGGCTGGGAGCATGGCTGGGGCACCCATGGGTGGCAGGGGGGCCCCGCCAGCTCTGCACTTCCCCAGCCAGCTGGGTGCAGGGGCAGAGCCGGGTGACTAAACCATCCCACGGTGAGCGAAAACCCACCCCTGGGGGAGCAAACCCCACACTGGCATTAAGTAGGAGAGTTGCTGGTGGTACTGGTGCTATGATCCTGCCCCAGCCGGGGCTGCAGCCACTGCATCCGTGAGTCGGCAGCTGGACACGGCAGCTACAGGGAGGGACGTGAGAGCAGAAAGCAATGAAAATCCTGGCACGGGGCTGGCGGCTACTTGGCACCTCTCCCCGCGTCCCCAGCTGAGGGGCCATGGTGCTGATCTGGGTATCGAAGCATTGGAACTCCCCAAGGACTTGCAGTTTCGGAAGCTGTTCCCACGTTCGGGCATGTGGCCCAGGGGTTGGCAGCTCTGAGAGTTTAATCCCGAGCACCTCGAGCTGCCAGGGCCGTCCCCGTCCTCGAGGGCTGCCAGGGTAATGCCTCCCCTGCCGTCCCCAGAGGGCTGAGCCGCTGCCAGCCGCACCAGAACCGGCTCCCAGCTGCACGGCACAGCCCAAATCCAAGGCACATGCCCCGGCACTGGGCTGCAGCTGCTGGTGCTTGGCAAGGCAGGAGGCATTTCACACGGACGCGGCAGGAGCAGGCGTGAGAAGCGGGAGACGGCGCTGTTGGTGCCGCTGCTGCTTTCTGAGAGCCCTTTGCCTTGCCCCCGCCAAGCCCCGGCTGTCCACCCCATACCTGTCCAACCAAGGACGCAATAGTGCCGCTAACACATTGCTACATGTCCTCAGTGCAGAAAGCACCGGAGATCAACCTGTCGTTCTTTTGGGCAGTGCTAAATTTAAAATCTTTCCCATCCTCACATGCTGTATGGGTATTTTGGCGTACAGTGAGAGCTCTGGGCACGGATGCAACCCCAGAACTGCTGCTGAGCCAGGCAGTCGGCTTTTAGTCCCCCTGCGTGGGACGAGCGGGGAGCGTAGGTGGCAGAGGTCCACTGGGGCACTCCGGTCCCCGTGCCCTGGGGCACGTCCCCAAGAAACCGTTAGCCTTCGGGACAGTCACAGCATGTCCAGCTCAGCCTGTGACACCACCCTCGTACAGATGCGCATGTCCATGACACACTGCGCACCTGGCTGCCGTGCACACACATGCACACGTACACGCACACACATGCACACACGTGTGCACACTCGCGCTCCCAGGCTGCATGCCAGCAGGCACGAGCGCACAGTGGCGTCACCGTGGTTCTGCCCAAAGACCTGACGACATTGTTCCACCATTTCCTCTTTCTGCTTCGTGTTGCATTTCCTGCGGCTATGGAAAACGCCACTTTTTCTGCCTGCGGCTGCCGGGGAGAACCCTGGGCAGGGACAGGGGGGACACAGGGTGAAGGGGAGACCCCAGTGCCCGCTGCTTCATGCTGGCACCCCCTGGGCTCCCCCAGCTGTCGCATTCCCCCAGCTGGGCAGGCACACGGCTGCGGTCTGCTCTGCCCGGCGAACCCTAAAACTCTGCCAAGACGCTTGTGCCCTGAGACGGAGGAAGAGCCGAGGGTGACACCACCGCGGCCGTGCCCCCAGCCACTCGCTGCATCGGCCGTTGGCAGCGGGAACCACAGAGCCACATGGTCCTGCCTCTGCCGGAGGAGCTCCTCCTGCCCCGGCAAGCTCTGACGCTGCCCCAGGGCCCCCACAGGCATTTTGGGGCCCTTTAATCCCCACACGGACCTCCAACCGTCACGACTGGTGCCATCTTGCGTCTCCCAAACCCCCACTGCCACTTCCACCAATGAAGCCCAGCCTTTGCCCGGGGCATTGGTGCAAACCGCCACTAACAAGTTTCTGGACTTGTGCCCTTTCCCTCCCCCTCCCTTCCCTGGGTTTGAACCCGAGCCAAGCCCAGCCGCTGAGTTTAGCGTCTGCACAAGAAGGCACTGACCACCCTGGGCCAGGGGCGGTGGGAAGAGGCTGCGGATCCCTGGCCACTGGCAGGGCTGTGGGTATCACACTGCACCCCTGGGAATTCACCCCGTCCCCCTCCCTGCTGCCCCAAAACGTCTGCAGGGAGGGACAAGGGGAGATGTCATGTGTCCCCACTGGCACTGGGGGCTTTGCTCCAACATGTGTGCAAGGTTGCAGGGACGGGGGGACCCTTTAAGGAACTGGCAGGTGGGAAAGGATGCTCAGTCCTGGGCAGGATGAAGCCCAGCTGGTACCAGGCAGGGGAGGTGGTTATAAAAGGGGCAGAGAGGCAGCACCTGGGTTTGGGGGCTGGGAAAGAGGTTAGAGGAGAGATCTGGTGGGATATGGGGGCTGTGTCTGCTCCTGAAGCTGCTGGCTGAGTACTGAGACCTCAGCACATGCGTTGATATGGGGCTCTGCAGGTTGTAACTGTTCTCTGTTTTGCTGTTTCAGGGGGTAACATCTGCACCACCCGCGGGGTGAACTCCTGCAAGCAGTGCCTGGCCGTCAGCCCCCTCTGCGCCTGGTGCTCCCAGACGGTAAGAGCTGGGGGGAGGCTGAGCAGGGCTGAAGCGCATCCCTGAGCAGGACAGGGGATGTGTAGGAAGGGATGAGCCTCTGGGCTGTGGGACAGGTGCTGGTCCCTGTGTTACAGCCACAAGCTTCATCTCCAGCTGTTCCCACCACGGCTAAACTCATTCCTCGGTGGTATCTGGCTCTGACCGCAGCTTGAGATGCACATTCTGGGGGTCAGGCTGCCTGTTCCTGCCTTGCTCTGAAAATCTGCCCCTTAGCTGGGTGCGCCGGCAGGAGCTACGTCAAGCTGGCTGGGAAATGCTGATGTTTTCACAGGGAATTCAGTTTTTCCTTCAAAAAATATACTTTTGAAAACTTAGCCCACTTTTGGTTTGCTGCTTGAAAAGCCATTGTAAAGCTCAGGTTAACTGAGTTTAATTGCTGGAAGGGCTGGAAAGGGAAGGGGGCCTGGTGGGAGGAAGAAAAAACACTGATTAGAAGTTAGGATTTGAGTTTAAAAACGTTTTTTGCATTAGAAAGAGGAGGAAAGGAAGACAGGGTGCCTGGTTTTGGTTACTGAGTTAAAGAGAATGTGAGGGCTGAGCTGTGGCTTTAAAATCACCCTGTTAGGGTGGGTGAGAGCCTGGAAGATCTGCCACGCTCCCCTCCAAAAATGCTGCCCTGGGGGTTAGTCCAGGCGGTAAGAGGAGGGAGTTTCCCAAAGCGATGGGAGAGCAGCCCCAGGGCAGAGACTAGGGGAGGTGAGGCTGGGATGGGGAGAGGTGAGGAAACCTCTTTCAGGGTTTCAAATCCTCCTTCAAGGCTTCGCAGCTCGGAAGCAGTTTCCCCTCTGGAAAGGCTTTTCTTGCTTTCTGCTTCTCCATCCCTGCTTCCTCCGGTTGTGCCCGTGGTGCCCACCAAGACTGGGAAAAGACCTGGGGAAAAAGTGATCTCAAGCTGGAAAACGCTGTCGGATCGTGCCTGTGTGGCCCGACGCTTTGGGGGCAGCGCGTATCTGGAGGGGATGCCTCCGCTTGCTCTGCCCATCAGATACCGCCGGTATCGCGGCGTTCGGGGTGAATAAAGATGTTTGTGCCCCATCTTATCTCCCCCAAGGAGCGCCTGAATGCGATAAGGGGCCTCACTCCTTCCCAGCCCCTGATCCTGGGCCGGGCTGGTGTCTTGACGCTGCAGCGGGGGCTGTGATGGGGTGGTTTGTGGTTGTTTTTTTGTTTTTTTTTTTTTTTTATCCTCCAGATCAGTTAAAGGTTTCCAAAAAAGGAAATATTTCCAGTGCTGCTCAGGGCTGTGCTCATGGACAGACGTGACAAGCAGCGAGGGAGCCGTCCCGCTGCCAGCAACCAGCCCCCGGAGAGCCAGGCTGTGCGAGCTCTGCTCAGCAACTCTGCCTCCCGACATCTGGACCACATTGTCTTAATTTAGCAAATGAGGGTTTTTTCTGTGGGTTTGTTTAATTTCCCTGGGGTGGGGGAGGTCTCTGATACTGCCCTCCCCCCCTTTTTTCTTTTTAAAGGGACAGTGCCCTTATTTGTGCTCCCTCTGCTCCCACTGCCACCCGCGCTGCCCTCCTGAGGAGCCAGGGGTTATCAGTTACTCCTGCTCCATCCTGGCTTTGGACAGGAGGAGGATTTAATTGTGGCTTCTTGTGCTCACTGACCCCACCGAGCACTGACACAGAGGAGAATTGAGTTTTATTTATTTTGCAGCACCCTTGACCACCCTTACCGACAAATAGGTGTGCCTATTCACTCACTTTTCCTTTTGGAAAAAAGTCAGCCAAGCCTTAACACTGAGACGTGCCTCTAAAAATCACTTTGGAGATTATCGTGACAGATCTTCCAAGCTCACACCCACCCAAGATGTCTCCCGCTCCGGCTCCCTTGGAGGAAAGGTGGAGGCAAGGCTGGACCAGGGTTTGATTTTTAGGGAAGCTGCTGGAAGGTTTTAGCTTAGTCTGCAGAGGCATCTGTGCTTTGGGTCCTCCCAGAAGCTCTCCTGCAGAGGGGCTGATGCTGTCTGTGGTTGCCTGCGAGATGAAAACGGAGATGCCCTGGGGATGCTTGACTTCCCACAGCCTCCCCACCCAGCAGCGCAGGAGCTGGGGGATGGAGCTGGCTCTGCCTGACCTGCCCTCGCTGACAGCGTTTGGAGGCAGCGATCAGGGAATAAAATCATCGTTTTTCCCATCCTGGAGGGAGTTGGAGCAGATGCTGAGCTGAAATCTTCCCTGCAGCGGGACAGAGGTGCCTGAAGGGGAGGTGGAGCATCTCAGCCCAGGGGCTTGTGATAGAGGGGTGGGAACACGCACCCCCCACACACACCCCCCGCAGCATCTCTGCGATGGGCAGCCCATGTCGTCAGGGCTGTGCTGACGGGGAAACGGGGTTCACAGGGTGTGTGCCAGTGGATGAAGTCCCTGTGGATCCTGTTTGTCACCAGCAAGCCTGGGCTGCCTCCAGGTCGCTCCTACCTGGGGTTGGGTCCAAGTTGCTGAGTCAGCAAGGCTGCAGAGACGGGGCTAAAAAATAGACTGAGGGCTGCAACAGCCTCAGCCACATACCCCTTCGATGGCACAATAACTGTTTCCTTCATCTTTTGCAGTAGTTTTGTTGCTGGGGAGGCTCCTGTGAGTCCTGAGTTGGTCAAAATATTTAGGGCTCGAGGGAAAGGGGAAGGATGCAGCCCCGGGGTTAAATAGCTTCTCCGTGGGAATCTCACAGCAGGAATGATACTGCTAATCCCATAAGGTGCTACGTGGCCGTTGAGGTCCTGGGAGCTCCCCAGGATTTCCAGGTATCATCCAAGAGCCCAGCACCACAGTTAAAAACCTGTCTGCCCAGCCTGCTTTTCACCCACATATTTTGCCAGCGATTTCCCCGCCTGGAACAGGAATGTTTGTGATGATTGATGGGATCTGGAGTAAGCCAGGCACCTCTTCCTGCAGCGGGGAGCCCTGTGGGGGGAGCCTGCCAGGTGGGCGGGTGCAAGGGAGCTAATTTAGAAGGATGACTTGTCCTCTTCACGGAGAGCACGCTGTCTAGGCAGTGAGGGTGGGAGCCGGAGGCCGCGGGGGAGGAACACGCCTGCTGATGTATTTTCTGGCTATCGCTTGGCCACCGTTTCCAGAGGGCTGTAGGCCAGCCAGCGCCTCCTGACACCGTTTGCGTTTTTCTACTTGTTTGCGTAAAACACACACATTTGTTCCTGGGTTCAGCCAGCCTGAGCAGAGGGGAGATGATATCTCAGATGCAGAACCTCTGCGGTGTTGGGAGGCTGCAGCGTTGGGATCCAGCTTCCCGGGAGCAGGGAGGGAGCTGGACCAGTCCTGCCAGGACTTCTGCCACCTCCCTTTGCTGCAGGGAAAGGCTGTGCTGGTCATCTGCTGTAGGATTTCGAATGGAGAAAGATCTGGGCTGTGGGAGGGAGATGGAGAAACCGTTTGGAGGGGAGGGTGGCTGCTGCCTGGCCGGGAACACGCAGCAGCAGATCCTGGCAGTGTTGGTCTGGGAAAGAAATTCTTCCCTTATTTGTCTTCATGAGAAACCGAAGCCCTTCTGAATGCATCGTGATAAGGGCGAGGAGCCGGGAGCTTTCTAGGAAAGGAGGGACGGGGCTGGAGCCCCACCACGACGCCACACTTTGTGCTTCCTGCCCCTGACGGATGCTTGATGGCTTCTCCCACAGCGCCGTTGCCTTTTTGCTCTTTCACTCCTTTTTTGGTTCTCCTTTCCCCCGGCCGGCTCCATCCGTCAGGAAGCTGGAGGGCTGGAGATAAGCCTGAAGCATTCTCAGGCAGGAACCAAGCGCCACTCCATGCAAAGGGCTCACCCGCAGCAGGGCCGTTCCTTGCTCGCAGTGAGTTTTCTGGGGGCACGTGTTGAGAAAATGGAGGGGAAAGGTGGTTCGTCTTTTGCCAAAGTTTAGAAAATAAATAAATAAATAAATGGTCCCAGAATCTGCCCCTCACCCCCAGCCTGCCATGTTCACATCGCACCTTACCCTCTTGTAACCATACACGAGCTTTCCTTTTAGCTTTGCCAAAACCCAGACCTGAGGCTCCAGCTGCTGGGATTCAGGAGGGGCTTTGGGAGGGATATGTTTTCCATAGCTCCTTCCTGACAGGCTCCACGGCGGAGCACAGCAGACCAAAACCTGCTCTGAACCCCAGCAGGACTCGCTGATCCTGGATCCCCTCTGTCTGCCACCTCCCTTGAGCAGGGACCATGTTCTCCATAAAGCCTCTTATCCTGGTCTCGCATTAGGTGTGATACAGCAGAGGCTCTCTGGGCAAACGGGAGCCCTCTCTCCGCCTCCTCCCGGGAGGGTTCCCAGGGGGAGCTGGCTCCTGACTGTGTCCTCCTCCTGCAGGTCTTGGCGCAATCGTCCCCTCGCTGTGACCTGCTCGCCAACCTCCTGCAAAACGGCTGTGGGCACGACTACATCGAGTTCCCCACTAGCAGCATAACCATCCTGGAGAACCGACCCCTCAGCGACAAGGGGTCGGGGAGCTCCAGCACCACCCAGATGAGCCCCCAGAAAATAGAGCTGAACCTGCGGCCAGGTAAGAGCCCCCAAACTGCCGCAGGAAGGGGAGATGCGGTGGGAATAGTCCAAAGGGCTCTAGCGATGAGCGAGCCATCACTCTACCTCGCTGGCCGAGGCTGTCTTGTGCCCATCGGGGGCAAGGTCAGACTGGGGGCTGCACTGAACCCTCCAGGAACATCCCTGGTGGGCGGCTGGGCTGTCTGCAAGCTGATGTCTGCTGTTCGGTCTCTTGGCTCAGTCCTGTGGTATCCCAAGGGGCAGGATGGGACGCGACTTCAGCAACGCATGGGCTTATTTTATAATGTCATTTAGACTTTAGCCACTGCTGCCGCACTCTGAATACTTTGGTGGAAGTCAGCTCGTGTCTGACGAGCCGTAGAGCAGCTGGCAGGGTTGGACTGCCAACAGGTCCCTGTGATTTCCCAGGCTTGTTTCAGCCAGGCAGGCTGGAGCCAATTAACTGTTATGGTTGTTTGCCAGCATCGAGGAGTTTCAAGCGACGTCAGGCAGGAGGCAAAACTGAGAGACATCACTTGCCCAAGGTCACGAAACGCGTTTGGGGAACATGGAGCGAGTGGTGTCATCACCGTTCTTTGCCCCACAAGTAGCCCATCCCTGGATGACTCTTCCAGTCTCAGCAGGAATAATTTTAGTTCCTTGTGCTCATTAAAGCCCTGGGGCCAGATATTGGTGGCTGATAGCACGTAGCACGCCATGCACATCCCTGGGCCTGGCCAAGATGAGTCCTGACCCATCTGAATGACAGCAGTCTGAAGTGTCCCCACGCAATGGGGACGTGTAGCTGCTAAGTGGCCCTTGCTCTAGTTACGTCTAAAGATATTGGGCAGGAGGCGGGTAGGTGTGCTGCTCTGGAGAGGAACAGAGGCAGCGTGCAGTGCCGTAAGTTCTTGGAAGCAGTAGAAGAAAACCCCCGCTTGGTATCATCTCTGCCCAACCAAGAAGGCTTGGCACGAGTCATGTGCCTTGACTTATGAATCGAGACCAAATGCTGAGGATATAAGTAGGACAGGTCCCAGCTCATGTCCCACAAGCTCAGTCCTCATGTTTTTAGCTCAACAAGGAGAAACAGATGCTCTCTGAGCAGAGCTGGGACCCCGACTATGTGATGGTGCTCCAGCAATGCAGCTAGAGGGGGGATGGAGCTCCTTGGGCTCTCATGGGTTTTGAAACTTTTTCCATCCTTAAAGTCAGAATGTGATGTGCAGATTTAAAAAGAAATATAAAAACAATAACAATTTAAGCTCAATTAAAGCTTTTTTCCTCAACGTTTGAGGTGTTCTGAGAAGGCTGCAGCTGTGCCCCACCTTACAGTTCAAAGAACAGCAAGAAAGAACCTTTGTCTCTTTTAAAAGCAGAAAAAGGTCAACCCGAAGTGTTTTCAGCATCTTTTTTTTTTTTTAAGTGCTAAAGTCATCGAAACTGGCCTGTTCCCCACAAGGCTCTGTCTAAGGAGGTTTTTGTTTCAATGGAAAATGTTTCACCAAAAATTTCCCGGAAGAGGCTGGGAGGAGGCAAGAGGAGAGGGGAGAAACAGGGATGGGGGAGGCCCCAGGAGATGCTCAGAGTCCTTGGGAGCTCAGAGAAGTCCGAAGCAGCCAGGCAGCCCCCTGGTAATCCCTGTAAGACCTGCTGCCCCCACACTGGCTGTTTCACTCACTCCATCCAGCACGTGTTGGTCACGCTGTTCATGCAGGAGAGCTTGGGGGGTCAGATCTGAGCAGAAGGATCCACTCACATCCTGGTAATGAGAAGTTTGGAGAACAGGAGCCATAAGCCACATTTGCCGTCTCCAAAGGGTGCACAGCATATCTCCCACACAAGCACCCTGCTCTAAGGGCTTTGCCCCTTTGTGTCTGTTTAACTGTGATGTTCTCCTCCCAGCAGCTCTAAATCATCTCCTGGGGTTCCTGCTGACCCCGTAGGTTGACTCTCTCTCCTTAGCCCTGTGGTGACCCCCTTTGCTCCTCCCAGGAGACGATCTCTCATTCTGCTGCCCTGTCACATTACAGATGACTCCCAGATATTTCGCGTCCAAGTACGTCAAGTAGAAGACTACCCCGTGGACATCTACTACCTGATGGACCTGTCCAACTCCATGAAGGACGACCTGAGGAACATCCAGAACCTGGGCACAAAGCTGGCCAGCGAGATGCGCAAGCTCACCAGCAACCTACGCATCGGCTTTGGGGCCTTTGTGGACAAACCCATTTCCCCCTACATGTATATCTCTCCTCCGCAAGCCATCACGAACCCTTGCTATGAGTAAGTCCCAGGCTAAGGGAGTTCTGTAAGGGCCAGAAGTTAATGGGACGTTACTGGAACGTGGCTGGAAATCCATACCGATGGATTTCAGCCGGGAGTTGGGTGCCTGATTTTGGGCAGGGTTTAAACCTTGCTGCACTGCGTGTTCTGCTGGCACGGGGCAGAGGAGCAGATCTAAACTAAAAGTATCATTGTCACTGAAAAGCTCTTAAAGGAACAATTTTACACCATGTTTTCAGGAGAGACGTTGAGGCTCAAAGAAAAAGACTCCTAAAAGTTGCAGCAGGAGAGAGGCCGGGAGCTGGCCTGAGCCCAGCATATCTAGAATATGTGATTGATTTTTAAAAGGTCCTTCACCAGTCTCCGGCTGTGTCCTCGGGCTCTTGGGGTGGTCGGGTCCCTCCAATGCATCCTGGACAGGACTGTGGGACAGCTGCAGGGCAGAGATGGGAGCTGCAAGAGCCCTGTAAGCCTCATGTCCCAACTGCTTTCCTCCCACAGGATCGGGGAAACCTGCCTGCCCATGTTTGGCTACAAACATGTCCTGTCACTCACGGACGAGGTGACCCGCTTCAACGAGGAGGTGCGGAAGCAGAGCGTCTCACGGAACCGCGATGCACCTGAGGGCGGCTTCGATGCCATCATCCAGGCCACCGTGTGCGATGTAAGGGGCAAGAAGGTCTGGCTGGGGCCGGGAGAGGGTCATCAGGTTGGGCCTGGTGGGTTGGCAGAGACCACCCAACCCCACCAGGACAGGACTGTAAGGCCTGTGGAGCTGCTGCAGGGCTCAGGTCTGGAGAAGGTGAACATTCAACTAGGACATTTCTAGACCAAGAGCCAAGGCATGGGAAGAGCAGGACCCTTACGTAGTCCTGGGAGGAGAGAGGAGCAGAGCAGGTGCTTGGGAAGTGATGATGATCCTACATCAGCTCTGCAGTAACCAGCAGGGGCATCTTCTCTTGATTTTGCTGGAAATGGGAGGAGGTCGCATCCCTCAGCCATTAGACACCTTGATTAACACTCTAGCAAATTAAAACCCTGTCTTTGACCTGTACAAGCAGCCCATGCCCACCTGCCAGGCTCCACAGCCCACACCCCCCCACAGCGCTTCTCTAGGAGAGTGATTGCTCTCGGTTCCCTCTGCGGTGGCAAGTTGGTCCCTACAGCCAAGCCGCGACCCGGGGTGGCAGCAAAGACAGCAGTGGGGTGCTGGCGCATAGGGCTGCCCTCGGCACATGCTGCCGCATGATGGGGAGCTGCCTTTCACTGCAGGAGAAAATCGGCTGGAGGAATGATGCTTCCCACCTACTCGTCTTCACCACGGATGCCAAGACCCACATCGCGCTGGACGGCAGGCTGGCTGGCATCGTGCAGCCCAACGATGCCCAGTGCCACATTGACAAGGATAATTTCTACTCTGCCTCCACCACGCTGGTAAACCCTGACCCACAACCCATGGGGTTGGGGAGCCCAGAGCTCCTGTTGAGGGTCTCCATGGGATGGGAAAGGTGGTCCGGGCCCCAGTTGGAGAGCATGATGGAGACCAGGGTGGTTGGGGTACGTGTTCCAAGGTTGTAGCCTCTCCTCTTCTGCAGGACTATCCCTCTCTGGGCCTGATGACTGAGAAACTCTCACAGAAGAACATCAACTTGATCTTTGCTGTGACAGATACAGTTGTTGGCCTCTACCAGGTAACAGCTGCTGCGCAAAGCCCCCTTCCTGGGGGGCTGGTGGGCCCCAAGGAGGACCCTTTGCAGCTGGCCATGGGTGGCTGGATGTAGCTTGATGGTCTCCTGTCCTATTAAAGCTCCTTGGGAAGCTCCCATGTGCCCAGACAGGGTTTGGCCCAGCCATGGCACATTCACCTGTCATGAGCAGATCGTGCTTATGATATTTCTCCAGAATTACAGTGAGCTGATCCCAGGCACAACCGTGGGCACCTTGTCCAGAGACTCCAGCAACGTCCTGCAGCTCATAGTGGACTCCTATGGGGTGAGTGTGCAGTGCGACGGCCCCACAACAGCTCTCTCCTTCCCAGAGTAGCCACTACTTCACACTATAAGCAGCCCACACAGATTTGGCAGCTCCCCCAGTCCTGAGCATCCTCCCTGCACCAGCTGTGAGCATCTGCCTCCACCCACATGTGCGGGGACTCCAGGGAAGAGAGATCACTGTGTTCGCTGCCTGCTCCTTCCCATCCTTGAAGGCATTTCCCTGTGGGGAATGACGTAGCTGAGCCCTGAGAAAGACTCGGGGCACTTGGCTCCTTTCCCGTGTGCGTGGGAGCATCGCTGTGGTGCTCGGGAGGACCCCTCCCTGGGACTGAGCCCTCCCCAGCCTGTGCTGTCATCTTCATCGTTCCTCTCTCCTCCCCTAGAAAATCCGCTCCAAGGTGGAGCTGGAGGTGCGTGACCTCCCGGAAGAGCTCTCCCTGGCCTTCAATGCCACCTGCCTCAACGACGAGGTCATCCCCGGGCTCAAGTCTTGCATGGGGCTCAAGATCGGGGACACGGTGAGGATCCTGTTCACGGGTTTGATTTTGCTCTCCCTCTATGTAGCAGCACTGCCAGCTCCTCTGATGCTCTCCACCAGCATTGTCTGCTTGCCCCACCACCTCCTGGGTGACACAGGCCCTGTGTCACCACCTCTGCAGTGGAAAGAGGGGTCCAGCTGGGTGGGTGCAAGGAGGAAAATGCTTTTTTGAGCCTGCTGGATGCAAACTCTGTGGTCATCTAGCTCAGCCCAGGCTGCTGGCCAGAGTGTGTGGGATTTAGCCTGGTTACTGTGGTGCCCTGACCCAAACCGTGCTGGGGCAGCTTTGAAAAGTCCAAAGAGGCCTGGTGGGTCCCATTTCTGGGCTTCTTAAGCTTGGGCATGGACTGGAGTGGGTATGCCAATATCGTGCTGGTGGTACTGACACCCCGACGCATCCCTCCGCCCTCCAGGTGAGCTTCAGCATCGAGGCCAAGGTACGGGGGTGCCCGCGGGAGCAACAGAAATCCTTCACCATCAAACCCGTGGGCTTCAAGGACAGCCTGACGGTGGCGGTCAACTTCGACTGCGACTGCTCCTGCGAAAGCCAAGCCGAGGCCAACAGCTCGTCCTGCAGCCGAGGCAACGGCACGCTGGAGTGCGGCGTGTGCCGCTGCAACCCCGGGCGCTTGGGCTCGCACTGCGAGTGCTCGGAGGAGGAGTACAACCCCTCACAGCAGGACAACTGCAGCCCCCGGCGGGACCAGCCCCTCTGCAGCCAGCGCGGCGAGTGCATTTGTGGGCAGTGCGTGTGCCACAGCAGCGACTTCGGGAAGGTGACGGGCAAGTACTGCGAGTGTGACGACTTCTCCTGCGTCCGCTTCAAGGGCCAGATGTGCTCGGGTGAGTGCTGGGCTTGGAGGGGAGGTAGCTCAGGGCGTTCACGCTGCCCAAACTCATGGATGAGGAGACACCATCTATTCTGGGGCTTGTCCCACGCAGGGTCCCCACCTCTGGCTTGCTCAGCCCTGGTTCTCCTTGGACCAGCCATAGGTCTGAAGTGATGCCAGGGGGAATTATTCCCTTTTTGGCAGCTGGTTATCACCTTCTGTGCCCAAGAGCCGTGGCAGGGTGATGGGCTCTGAGGGTTAAAAGCAGACCTCAGGCCCTGCTTAGACTTGCGAGTCCCATGGGGGTGGCCAGTGGGTGCCCAGGGAAGCAGCTCTGGGGTGCGCAGGGCAGCGACCAGCCAGACCCTGTTTGAATCGCAGCCCACGACACGTCGGTCTGCAGGAGGATACCCCAGGGTGGAGAGAGAGAGGTGGGGAGAGGCAGATTTTATCCTCCAGCCAGTTCTTGAAGACTCTCCATTGGCAAAAGCAGTTGGGGAAGCAAATCCTCCCCCCTCACTGGTCTTACGGCATTGGCTCTCCTGAATATTCATCTCTTCCATGTGCTACCAGACTCCCGCACTCCAGCCCCAGCGGCTGCTGGTCCCAGGACTGGGGAGAGTTGACCAGGTCCTTGGGTGCTCCTCCCACACCAGTGACAGGGGAAGGAGCCCCTCTCTGCACAACACCCATCCCAGAAGTGGTTTCACACGTCCTGACATGCCAGGGCCTCTTCCCCATCGGGAACCCCAACCTAGGGTTTATCCCACCCATGTCTCCAGTATGTGCTGGAGCCCAGGTGAGGTGGCTGCTAACACGGTGCCAAAAAAGCCGCGGCTTTCGTGCTGCAAGACCCAAAATGCCCAGGAAAACGTTAGTGACGAAAGCTGATCTCAATCTGCTGGAGCCCAGCGTGGGTGAGACGAAACCTGCTGGCCAGATAACGCTTGGTTCCTGCTCTCCAC
>VZSZ01003188.1:22929-40358 GCA_013398815.1 Ibidorhyncha struthersii | reverse complement strand
ACCCCCCTTCCGCCCAACTTCATGGCTCAGGGCTGTGCCCGTGCTGCTGGGATGATGTCTTATCTTAACAGCCTGCTGATAACGGAGGTGCAAACTGGGGGTTTTCCCCCCAGCACCCGGAACAGTCAGTGCACAAGGGCTGCCGGGTTTGCAGGGCAGGTGGCCGAAGGGCGACGATGAAGCGCTGCCCCCAGCCTGGGCGGGCTGTTAATTAACCTGATTTGTCTGACCCTGTTGGCATCCATCCCATCCCGTCCCATTGTCCCCAAGAGAGCCACTTCTCCCCAGCCTCCCCGTCTGTTTCCATGCCTTGTCACCCAGTGCGGCGCTATTTTCCTGTGACTCAGCCCTAGTTCCTCGTTAACGGAGTTACACATTTATTTCTCATGCCGGTGCCCCCGAGGCCGTGGCGGGGACAGTGCCCGGCTGATCCCCCGCCGGGAGCAGCGCTCCCGACGTGCCCCACTGCGCTCGGGGCTTGGGACGGGTCGGCGCGTGCCGGCTCCACGGCTTTTCCACCGCTCACCATGGCTTGTCTTTGAGCCGAAATCAAACCGCAATCCAAACAGCTCCAGGCTTTGGCAGGATTTGAGCACGTCTGTCTGTCTGTCTGTCTGATTAAACCAGTCTCAGCGAGTGGGTAGAGCTTGTCAGGCTTTCCCCAACAGTCAGCTTCCCCTGCCTGGTCTGGGATTGGGAAACAAGTGGGATCTGGGGGGTTTGACCAGACATCCTGACTCAATCTGAAATTAAAAGCCAAAGCTTGACTAGCTCAGAGCTGGATCTGATTGAGCATCTCCAGCTGCTGCTGCTGCAAACCTGATGGAGCTGGGGCAGCTCAGCCTCAATTTTGGCTGATTTTTTTTGTTTGGGTAGAATAAGAGGAGTGTTGGGGATACAGCGAAGGTCGAGGTTTGATCTGAGCTGCTCTGTATCCCACCCCAAGGATGCTGGAAAGGGGTTGTCCTGCGTGGCAGGTCTGCCTCGCTGTACCCACGGAGGTGGAGCTGCCGCTCAGGGTACATGGATATCCCATATGGGTGATTGCTAACGGGATCTGTGGGGCACTTGAGGGTCCTGATGCCCTCTGGGTTGTCCCCAGGCCACGGGAAGTGCAGCTGCGGGGACTGTCTGTGCGACTCAGACTGGACTGGCGACTACTGCAACTGCACCACCCGCACTGACACGTGCATGTCCAGCAACGGGCTGGTGTGCAGCGGCCACGGCTCCTGCGTCTGCGGCAAGTGCGACTGCACCCAGCCCGGCTCCTATGGTGACACCTGCGAGAAGTGTCCCACATGCCCGGACGCCTGCACCATCAAAAAGTGAGAGAGGGCAGAGGGGTGGGATGGGCCATACCCCATCGGGGAGCCGGCGGTGGTGCCAGCAGGACCTCTCGCCGGCTGCAGCCCACTTGGGTTGGGATTGCAGCGATTTCCACAGCCTGAGACCAAAAAGTGTGATGGTTTCCCCGGGGAGAGCACAGAGGAACTCATGGTGCCTCCCTCCTCTTCCCCAGGGAGTGCGTGGAGTGCAAGAAGTTTGAGCGGGGAGTGCTGGTGGAGCAGCAGTCCTGTAGCCGTATGTGCCGCGATGAAATCGAGACGGTGCAGGAACTGGGTAAGACAGGAGACCCCAACCCCTGCCCTAAAGCGTGGCAATCCAGGGGGCTGCGTATGCCATCCACTTTCCCTCCGTGTGTGCATCCCCCGGCACGGGGGGCTCTGAGGCTCTCGCTCTGGCAGGCGACAGGGGCAAGGATGCCGTGAACTGCACCTACAAGGACGAGGACGACTGTGTGGTGCGGTTCCAGTATTATGAGGACTCCAGCGGCAAGTCCATCCTCTACGTTATCGAGGAGCCTGGTAAGACCCACCTGCCATGGTCAGGCTGGAGGGGGTGCAGAACGTACCGTGCTGGGTTTCTGTGCTAAATGGGGGGATTTTTGAGTCCCCCTGTACCTCCCACCCCAGCCAGGCTCAAGGCACACCGTGGCCCGGGGCTGAGAGGGGTTAAAGAGATTCTTTGTTCCCTGCTCCATGCCACCGGGAGGTGATTTCCTGCCTCTGTCTCAGGTTTCCACACTGAATTGCTCAGCTATTTCACACCCCCATTGAGGCCAAGGATGGGGGGCTCAACCTTCCCACCACCCTGATCCTCTTTCTGACCCCATGGGCGTGATTTTTCTCCAGACGCCGTTAAGACCTCAGCTCCCATTAGCCTGCTGGGAGCGATGCTGCGGCTGCGCCGCAGGGCTGAGGTACGGCAGCCCCCCACCATGCAGAGCAGCTCCGGGGTCTCCGGTGGCCTTGAGGTCTGATTTGCAGCTGAGCCGGGGGCCTTGTGGCCATAGATCCTTCGGAAGCTGTCACGAAGGCAGCTGCCAGCCATCGGCAGGGCGGCANGGGGGGGCTGCAGACCCCCGGGCACCATGCGGGGGGAGCGGGGTGGCTGCTGGGGTCCACATCGGATCTCACCACCCTGGTTTGCCAGCACAGCATTGACACACAGCTGGAGAGCCGACGCGGTGTGGGGTGTCAGCTGGGCTGGTGGTTTGGAGATGAACTTCCACCAGCCCGAGGACTTGGTCTCCAGTGTCATCCCCCACCGTGGGTGGCACCTGTGATGCCCCTGACCTGGACTGCTCCAGACTGGGGTGCAGACCCCCACCCTATAGACAGAATCTCTGCACATGCACCTCATGGATGGGATCCTCCATTTTAGAGCGTGCTCTGCTCAAGGGTGGAGGCTCCTGCTCCCTAACTGGGGAGGATGACGCCCTCCTGAGGCCAGAGGACCTCCATGTACCCACAGCCAGCAGCCCCAGAGCTGCTTTTAGTTGCCCCAAGTGTGCTGAGCTCCCCAACCCTGCCCTCCTCTCTCTGCCAGACTGCCCCAAGGGGCCAGACATCCTGGTGGTCCTGCTGTCGGTGACGGGCGCCATCCTGCTCATCGGCCTCGCTGCCCTGCTCATCTGGAAGCTCCTCATCACCATCCATGACCGCCGAGAGTTTGCCCGCTTCGAGGAGGAGAAGGCCAGGGCCAAGTGGGACACGGTGAGGGCCAGCGGGTCGGGTGTGCCGAGCAGGAGTCCCTGAATCCCACAGCCCCTGGGTTGAGTGGATCCAGATCCCAGTATTCCCAGCAGAAGAGTCCAGTTGCTGTCTGTGGTCCTGGGACATGGTCCTTAGGGACCGGCTTGCCCCATCCCTCTCTGAAGCACGGCACAGTGTCACAGGCAGGACTCAGGGTGACACTGCCAGCCTAGACACCCCTTCCCTGAGCCCGCTGTGGTCCCAGGGGCTGTGCACAGGCAATAGCAGATGTTCCAGATGCTTTTCCCACCTCCAGCGTATCCCAAGTACTTGTCACCAGCGTGACCCTCTTACTCACCACCCACACCAGTGTTTCCATCCCATGAGCGAGGCGGAATGTCCCTGCTGCCACGGGATGCTGGAAGGGCTGAGGCACCCGGAGCACGAGGGAGGGGGCTGGGATGGCACCAGTGCCTGTCCCCCACCTCCCCAGAGAGGTGGGATGGGGTGGCTCAGGAAGCCGCTCTGCTCCTGAGCTCCTGATGCCTTTCCTCTCCTCCACAGCAGTTTTTCCCCATGAAACCTTATGGGGAGCCATTAAGCTGCACAGCTGAAGCCTTGAGCAGAGAGACAGATCCACCGCTCAATGCTGAAATAGTGCCTCAGTTTCCCCAGTTGTAAAGTAGAGCGGATGCTGATGCCAAGCACAAACCGATGATGCTCTTTTTCCTTCTTTTTCTTCATCTTTCAGGGCCACAACCCTTTATACAAAGAGGCTACATCTACCTTCACCAACATCACATACCGTGGGAACATGTAAGGATGCCACATCCAGCACTGGCCGTGGGATCAGCCGAGGATCTGTGGGATCTTCTGGAGTCCGGTTTACAGAAGAGCTTGTGTGTGTCTGCGTGTGTGAGTGTGTCTGCCTGTAATTTAACAATCCCTTGACTGCCTCCAAGGCCCTGTTGTCCGTCACTCCTCTGTAACTGCAGGGACGTGCTTTCCACAGCAAACCTCTCGTCCTTACCTCGGTGGGTCGCCTCGCAGGAGCTGGCGGCCCCTCCATACACTGAATGCGGAGACATGGGACTTTCTCTGCCTGGCGAGCCTGTGAACTGTTAGGTGCTCATCGGGCCACGTGGATTTTGGGAGCGGCTGCTCAAACCAACCACTGAGCTGTGCTCTCCTCCACGGCCCGTGCTGGTGAAGCTCTGCCCGCTCGGAGAGTCCCCTCGTGCACTGGACAGTTGCGGTCCCCCTGGGTACAGGAGCCATCTCCACGGGGGACAGGACAGCTTTGCTCGCTGCCCGCAGGCAGGAGCCATCGCATGGCTTTGTGGGTTGAGGATACCACTCGAGCAACCTGGCAGCCCCCTGCTTCTTCCAGCCACGTGTTTCTGGCACTGCTGTGGGCCGGGACAGTGAAAAGCAAATGTCCCAGCATCGCAGCGCCCTTCCTCATTCCCTCCCGGTGCGCTCAGTTTGCACCACGGGCCATCTCTATGTAGCATCAGCTGTGCTGGTCCCAGCTGCAGCCCGGCTCAGCCCCTGGGATGGTGCTGAGCTCCCCGTGTCCCTCTCCCTATGCCACAAAGCACGCGGATGTGCAGGCAGCAGCCTGGGGAGGGTTGCGATGCCCATTACCCCTTGAACCTGGCCACCTCTCTCCCTTTTCTGTGCTTTTGGGGCTGCGTAACTGCACCACGCTCTATTTTCTGTGTAGCTCAGGGTTCCAGAAGAGCAGGCAGCGTTCAGGTCGCGTCCTGCTGCCTGGGGTTGTGCATCACCCATGTTTTGGCCCCTGTGGGAAAACAAGAAAAAATTGTCCCGGTAGCGGAGTTTGGCCATAACGGCGCTGCTGCCTGGTGCATGCCCCAGCCAGAGCATGCTGGCTCTCTTCCCCTCACTCCCACCAAAAAGCAACAGAGACCTTGTGCCTGGCGTGGGGCTGGCCCCGAGGGCCCCGGCAGCATGTTGGCTGAGCTGGTGGTGGCCGTGTGGTGTGCCCCTGTTCCCTAGCTGGCCGGTCCCCAGCAGCGTGGGGCAGTGGCGGGGGCTGGCTGCAGGCAGCAAGTCGCTGATGCTGGGGTGGGAGCTGGGGCTGAGCCCCGGAGCAGGGAGTTGGATGTGTAGCAACAGAACGGCAGCGATTCACACCACGAAAATAAAAATAAAAAAAATAAAGAAAGTTTGAACTACTAATGGTGTCGGTGTCCACAGCAGCGGTCTGTGCCCAGGCTTCCTGCCCTGTGGGCAGCCCCTGGCGCTCCAGCGTGACTCGGGGAGCTGCTCTGGGCCAGAATGGATTAAGGGATGGGGGAGCCAGTGCAAGCAGGGCTGTGGGCCCCCCGTTGGGGGGTCTCTGCTCTGTCACTGGTCCCCTCCTGGGGGTAGGTAACACATTCGGGGACACAGGGTGGGCCAGAGCCCACTGCAGACTGTGGTACTCCTGGCAGCCACCTCCCTTCATTGCAAGTGGGGTGACCCCCAGCAGCCACCCCATCCTGCCCCACAGGTCCCTGCGAGCCCTCCAGTCTGCTGAAGGAGCTCAGTAGGAGGGGAGCTGGTGTGGGACTGCTGCAGGACTGTCCCAGGGGCAGCTGGGGACTGGGCTGGGGGTGAAGGTGCTAAACCTGGGCGCAGGGTCCTGCCGGTGCCCCCAGCTCGGAGCACCCAGCCCAGGCACCCACTCAGCACCGCATCGCACAGGGCTGCAGGGACACCCAGCGGCCACCCTTCACAGCAGCATTTTGGGACCACAGAAGGTGCCAGAAAAACTTTTTGCCCATGTCTCCCACACCCCCACGCACCCCCTGGCCATGGTGTGCCCCCAGCCCATGCAGCGGGTCCAGGCACCTGCGGCAGCACTCAGTGCCCCCAGCTGCAGCAGGCGGGGGCTTCAGGGTGGGTGTCAACAGCACCCAAGAGAGCTGCGGGGATGGGTTGGGTTGGGCTCAGCGGGGTTTGCTCCCAGGAGGAGCATTTCAGCTGCAGGGTTGGCCAAGGGGAAGGCAAGGAGGTGCCTGGATGCAACACGAAGGAGCAGGATGAGACGTCCCCCACCTCCCCCCAGCTGGCTGGGGCTGCTCCAGTGCAGAGTGAGCTGGGGAGGGAGTTTGGGGTGCAGAGGTCCGGCTGAGCCCTCTGCGCTTGCCCTGAATGGGCACCCACTCAGAGATGCTGCGGAGCCTGTGGTGCCGCAGGTGCGCAGTACCAGCCCAGGGTTCAGGGCAGCCACCTCTCCCGGGTCACCCAGCCTGGGAACCTGCCCTGCTCTCCCCGATGACCCCAGGAGGGTCCTTCCTGCAGGGCGCATCCAGCCTGTATGGGGCCCGATCCTGCTCAAGGCTACGGGCACGGCGCAGGGTCCAGCAAGCTGCAGCCAGAGGGATGGAGGCACAGTTGTACTCGAGCCCTGGATGTTGTCCCCATCCCTGTGCCACCCTGTGCCTCAGAGGCCACGTTGGACTCCATTGGACCCTGACCCAGCCCAACGCTTGCTGGTGGCAGGGAGCTGAGGCCAGGAATGCCACTGGAGGCACTGGGTGCTCTGTGACATCAGGTAGAACAGGGGCAGTCGCCCAGAGAGTGTATCAGCTGCAGCGTCCCTGGAGCGGGGCGGGAGGACGCAGGATGCTGCAGGGGGGGCTCTGCTCTGCAGTACCCTCTTGCTAAGCAGCCCCTGGCACAGAAGTCACCTCCTGCCCCACCACAGCCACAGAGTCCCAGGTTGCATCCTTCCCAGCTGTGCCCTCGGCTGCAGTCCCACTGGGTGTGACACCCCCAGCGGGTCCCCACGCGTGGGGTCCCAGTGTCAGCGGGTCCCCACGCGTGGCTCTTGTTCACAGCAAGCCTGGGGCGAGGAGACGATGGAGCCCTTCAAGCTGCCAAAACTCTGTGGCCCTGCAGTCACCGAGGCTCAGCAGCAGCCACCACGATGTGGCTCCGCAGAGAGTCAGGACATATCTGCCTGGTCCCCAGCCCTGCCAGCCCCCAGGAGTGTATCCTCATCCAGCAGTACCTCCATGTCCAGCAGAAGCTCCATGTCCAGCAGGACTTCTATGTCCAGCAGGAGCACCAAGCCCAGCAAGAAGTCCACATCCAGCAGGACCTACAAGTAAGCAAGGGGTTGCCTCCGTGGATGGTGGGAGGCCACATTTGTCCATGTTTCGGTCTTATGTTCCCTGCTCGTCCTCAAGGCCAAATGGTGCAGGACGGGAAGGGGAGGGTGATGAAGGATGGTGCCAACGTTGCAGGGGGGCTGCCCCATGGTGCATGATACTGATGGCCAAGACATATCCACCCAGGCATGCAGTATGCAGGAAGGATGTGCCGAAGGCAGACAAAGCAACNCCCCCCCACATTCACACAACTTCTTTTGGAAGCATGCCCACACTCCAAAATTACATGCCCATCACCCACACACGCAACCCTCACCCCCAGGGATGCAGCTGTGACATGACAGGGGCTGCATGTCTGTATCTCCTCCTGGGAAGCATGGGCAAGGATTTGGCCTGGAGATGGATTTGGCTGCTGCTGAGCATCCTGCTGTGGCACAGCCTGGGGCAGACTCCTGCACAGGAGCTGGGGACCCTACAGAGATGGAGGAGAAGACCCTGCCAGAGCCCCACAAATGGCAGCTGCCGGGTCCCTCCCGTTCCTCTCCCTGGGCTCAGCCTGTGCTCGGACAGTGTTTGATGGTGTGGATGCTCCTGGCCCCAGACCCCCTGCTCCTTCAAGGTGCTACGGAAGGGATGGCAGCCACAGGGCAAGAGGAAGAAGATGAAGAAGAAAAATAAGTCCATGAGCAATGGCCAGGATCAGCCGCAGCAGTGCACCTCAAGGGCCAGCAGTGCCACAGAGAGCTGCTCCGGAGCATCGCAGCACAGAGCCACCAGCCCCCCTGAGGCAGCTGTCACACCCCAGAACAGGTAACGCAGGGACTGTCTGGGGCTGAGCCTGTCCCACCCCAGGGTGATCTGGGTCCCCAAGGCAGAGGGACAGGTGCTGGGCAGGGTCGTCTCATAAAATCATAGAATGGGTAGAGTTGGAAGGAAACTTAAAGACCATCCAGTCCCACCCCCTGCCCTGGGCAGGGACACCTCCATCCACCCAGGTTGCTCCAAGCCCCGTCCAACCTGGCCTTGAACACCTCCAGGGATGGGGCAGCCACAGCTTCTCGGGGCAACCTGCGCCACGGGCTCACCACCCTCACAGGGAAAAATTTCTTCCTCGTAGCTCATCTAAATCTCCCCTCTTTCAATTTAAAACCATTCCCCCTCGTCCCATGGCTCCCCTCCCCAATCAAGAGTCCCTCCCCAGCTCTCCTGGAGCCCCTTTAGGCACTGGAAGGGGCTCTGAGGTCTCCCCGGAGCCTTCTCTTCTCCAGGCTGGGAGAGGTGGGGGGGTTCAGCCTGTCCTCCCAGCAGAGGGGCTCCAGCCCTCGCAGCATCTCCAGGGCCTCCTCTGGCCCCGCTCCAGCAGCTCCGTGTCCTTCTGCTGTTGGGACCCCCCGAGCTGGAGGCAGCACTGCAGGGGGGTCTCCCCAGAGCACAGCAGAGGGGGAAATAATGTTTCACATGTGTCCATGTGCCCGCTTGGTAGGAAGAGCGTTTCCAGCCTGTGCATGAACACGCACAACAAGGAGGGAGAAGAGCAGGATGAGGCTGTGCTGGAGCTGGAAGGTAAACCTGCTCCTCCCCTTCCAGTTCGACTGTGTTTGCTCCATCGTGCTCCTCTGTAATCCTCTGTCCCGCCTTGATGACTCCAGCACGCTGGAGAAACCAGAGCGATGTCACATGGGCAATTCGGGCAGAAGATCTCCATTTCCCTTTGAGCTGTGGGATGAGACAAGACCCCTGTCTAGCTAAGTGCACTGCCCCTTGATGCCAGTGGGCACGGCTGCTTGCAGGATCAGGCCCATGACTGTGAGGACCAGCTGGTGGGAGTCTGAAGTGGCTTTTTTCCCCAAAAAATCAGGGTTGCGTTGCTGTGCTGGCTGGTGTAAAGGAGCGTGAGCAGCCAGAGGTACCTCCTGGGGCAGGAGACGGAGGTGGCAGTTGCTCACAGCTCCCTGGGAGTAGCCATTTCCAAGTGGTAATAACTCCAGCCCTGCTGAACCTGCAAATTTTGGGCGGCGTTGAGGCTGTTGGTGTTAGGGACCACTAGATGGTGATGTCTGTACATGCTCGGTCAGACGCTTTCCACCTTTCTGTACTGCTTTCTGGTCATCTTCCACTGCAGACAGGGATCCCCATGGAAATTTCCCCCATGGAGGTTTCCAGAGAGTGGAACATTCACAACCCAGAACTGTGTTTTCCAGATCTCTGGGAAATTTTCTGAAATGAAACACGTTTCCCCATTGGTTCTAGGGAAGCAGGTCGATGTCAGAGAGGTGAAGTCTTACCTACCCCCAGTGGAAATCCACTTACCAGACCAGAATCACCAGGAGGCACTGGAGGACGTGGCTGTGGAGGGTGAGTATATCGGCACTTTGGGATTGTTCATGATCTGGAGCATCTGCTGGGCAAAAAGCTTAAGACTTGAGGAAGGAGAAAGAGCTGGAATCAAAACTGCTGACATTTCCCAGGGCAAAAAACGACGGAATAATTCAGGCTGCAAGGGACCTCAGGAGGTCTCTAGTCCAAGCTCTTGCTTGAAGCTGGGTCAGCTGAGAGATCAGACTGGGTTGCTCTGGGATTTATGCATTATAGGATCTCCAGGGCAGCAAGGGAGTCAGGGTTAGCCTGGGAGGAGAGTGCTGTGCTCTGGGGAAAGCCTGGACCTCCAGCCTACACCTGGCCAAAAAGGCACTGGTTTGGGAAGCAGTTTTGGGGTGAGGTTCTTTAAAATCACCAAATCCTTTGTGGATATGAGAGTCCTCAGTGTTGTACGCTGCCCTTTTGGTGAGACATGTAAAGCTGCAGCCAAAAATCTCCCTGAAAGCTCTTGTCTGTATTTTGGGGCTCTCCTTCCTCAAGCATATTTCCCCATTGACTAAACTCCATCTTCCCCCATATCGCAGGGGACACAGTCGATACCCAGGACCCAGACTCCAATGTGAGCACCATGGAGGTGCCCTTAGCCAGCGAGGGACTGCAGGAAGCCCTAGGAAACACCAAAGGTGGGGAGAGATATTTCCCTCCTTGCCTGCTCCTCCTACACAGCCCCTCCAGCCAACAACCCAGCCACAGGGGCACGGGGAGGCTGCAGGGTCTCTGCAGCTCATGCTTGGCCCATGGCTGGCACGGGACACGCCGTGCACTCAGCAGAGGTTAAATTCTCTCCATTTCTCCCTTCCCTTTCATCTCGCGTTGAATTTTTGCTTTGCATTATTTGGCACAGGGGGCATGGCGTGAACTCTCTGTGTCTCGGCAAGAAATAATTGCCATCCCTCGGCGTATCAAAGGAGAAGAGGGCCGTGTCTAGAGCGGGTTACGCACGGTGCAGCATGGAGGGAGGTGATGGGTGATGAATGGCCGTGGAAAGGGAATTTAATCTTTCTTGGCCTCAGCATCCCACCCTGCCTTGGGGGGAGGGAGTTTCATTGCATTATTGTGGCTACAGCCCTTTAGATCCTGAGATGGAAAGGGTAGGTGAAAGGCAAAGGAGTCTCTATTATTATTATTAATAACCCTTTTTTGCCAAGTCTCTCTGCGCTGACTGCCAGCGTGCAGAGGAGGCTTCCAACACTTTCTTGTTACAGAAGGGACAGCCTCTGCGGATAATCTGGGCTCTGACCTGGCCATGGCGGAGACTTGCTTGACCCCGGAGCCACAGGAGGTGCTGAGTCTTGCTGCTGTGGATGGTGTCTCTCTGGCTGCGCTCTCACTGTCATTGCCAAGGCCTGAAATGGCCCTGGAGAGCCAGTCCCTGCTGCTGGCGAGATGCCCTGCTCCACTCAAATACTGCCCAGGCCCTGCTGTAGAGTACAAAGGTGACACCCAGGACCTCAACTCCATCCTGGGCTCCACGGCCAGCGAGATCCATCTGACCAGCAAGGAGAAGCTGGAAGCCTTAGGAGGCATGGAAGGTAAGGGTAGGTATCTGAGGTCTTTCTCCTTGGAGGAAGCCTAGGAATCTCTGGAAACCAACAGATTAGTTAAAAGCCTTCTGCATGCCCGTACTGGTGCTCGTCAGACTATGAGGACATGATGTTAACATAGAAGCTCTAAGAGGTAATAATCCCCTTAAAATAACGCTGTGGGATCCCGCTCACATGGGGTAAACATGGAGGAAACTCTCTGGTGAGGGACTCGATTGCTCCGCTGGTAGTAAAATCCTCCTCCTGTCTCAGCAGGGTCTAGTACATTAGTTTTTGTCCCCCCATCGGCCACAGAGGCCTCATGCTATGAGGGGGGGTTGTGCCCAACGAAGTCAGTCTGGATTCCCAACAGCGTAAAGAGAAGCCAGCCACTTTTGCTTTCACCTTTCCCTTTTTCCAATGCCTGACCCTGCCCAAGGACTCCATCCTGCCTTCACCTGGAAGGAAGGATCTAACCATCATTTTGGAGAAGGCCCTAGCTTGTGCAGTAGCTGCCACTGGGTCCAGCACCAGCACCTCGTCCCCTCTGTGCTCTGGTGCCTGTTATTCTCTCTGACGTTGAGCACCGCTCTCCCCCCGCAGCTGATGGGACGGTGAATCTGAGTGAATCCATGAAGGTGGTGAGGATGGTCCAGCAACCACCCCTGGGGGAAGGTGAGTGAGATCTCCATAACCCAAGCTGCTGCTAGTTGTCAGCAAATGGGATTAGATAAAAGTCCTTCAGAAGAAAACTCTGGGGCCACCTATCTTAATGAACTGCAAATCCGCTGGTAGTGAAGCTGCACAGGGAGAGCCAGAGACACACCGGCAGCTGCAGGAGGTTTCCAGAACTTCACTGCGGGGCTCACTACAGCCATGTGGAGACTCACCGAGGCCAAAGAGGCAACACAAGTTCCCGTGTTCACTAGCCTTCCTTAACACGTGCAATTACACATGGTAGCTGCAGCACTTGGGTTGTGCAGCCAAGTTCCCAAGTACAGCACTCCGAGAGAAAGTGTTAAACTCCGACATCTCATCAAGGTTTCAAACACGCTGTCCCCAATCCAACTTCCCAGCTGAACACATTTCCCACCAGAAACCATAATATTACTTAGGGCCATCAGAGATTAACACATCAAAGCTGAAGCTGCTGGGAAAATCAAAGCACAACACAGCTCTCGGCACGCTCCTTGCTCCATGTCATAACTCCGGAGCCATGAGGGTGGGAAATCACAGACGTCGGATGGGCTGCCTGAGACTGACAAAGATTTACTTGACACCCTCTGCTTTCTGTTTCCCATCTTGTTTCAAGACCTGATTTGTCCACAAGCCACCTCATCTCACTCTGCTTCTCCCTTGTCACAGTGACGGCACGGTTCTTCCCCTCCCTGCATGTGGGAGAGATGAGTTTCTCTCATGTGCTGAAAAGATTTTAAATATTCTGGAGGACAGAGCTGGAGAAAGGCAAAAGATGTTACTAACACTGCTCTTATTTTTATACAACCAATCTCTCTCCATGTCCTGGCTGTGCATAGAAGGCAGTAGCACCTTGCTGACGTGTTTAGGATGGTACTTAAAACCTAAGTACCTAAACCCATGTTTGGAATGAAACCAATGCTCAGAGGGGCTTTTTTATTTTCATAGAGGACGAAGCTGACGTCAGCAGTGGGGGCTCCATCCTGGCCACCCCACGGATCCATTCAAACGCAGAGGAGCTGAAAGAGGCAAAAGTGAATGGTGAGTGAATCATAGAAATATTGATGGAAAGAAGCCTTTAGAGGCCTCCAAACCAGCCTCCCACATGGAGCCAACCCTTGCTAGCACTAGGTCAGGTTGCTTGAGGTTGTGTCTAGCCAAGCCTTGGGCATCTCCTTTGGGACTTGGAAGTGTGGGCATGGCCCAAAGCGCCTTGCTCAAGTGTCTCACAGATTTTCTGGGGTGACAGCAGGAACGGAGCCTGGGTCTTTAGCCACCCACACCATGGACCTTCATGCTGGGTCGCAGTGCTGGAGGGGTGACAGGCTGGTGTGCTGCGATCACAATTGTGTGGCCTCGTGTCCATCAGCTGAACCAGGTTCTGGATTAGCAGGTGGAGGACAATATCTGCAAGAGAGAGCTTGGTGTGATGTTAATTCCCCCCTGTGACTAGTCAGCCTTCAGCTACCATCAGGCACCGTGCTCAAGGGGCAGAGAAAAGGAAACTAGTTTGTTCGTGAAGTGTCCCCTCCATGGGTGGCAGTTTGTCTCAGACCTACCTGCTGTCCCAGGCGCCGGCTGCTCTGGAGGGAAGGGGAATAAACTACCCTGCACACCCACTGCAGGTGGGATAGGGGATCAGAGGCTTAAGTGGCAAGAAGAGGAGATTCAAATTAGCCATAGGGAAGATGCTGTAGCAGAGGACAGGGAATACTGGGAGGGCGCAGGATGTCCATTGCTGGATAGCCTGCTGCCCATGAACAGGATGAGACAGTGAGTTAATGCTGTGGTAGCACTACAGGGACAGGTGTCATCACAGGGTCCCTCCAGCTCTCCTTTTGGTGATGGCTACAGCTGTGAGCCTTGCCTGGAGGGAAGCCCATGAGAATCTCTGCATTTTTGTCTTTCCAAATCCAGAAAGAATTGCTCCTTCTCCTGGCTGTGCTCCCAAAACCAGTGTGAAACCAAAGCCTCTGCCAAAGAAAAGGGTGATAAAACCCCTCCCAAGGGAGACAACCGGGTGAGCATGAAGGTGGAACTTGGGTGCGTGGAACTGCTGTTGTCCCTGGGCTGTTATGTGATCGTGTGCAGGGGTCCTACCTTCACATTTCACTACACCGCTGGGCATGTTGGCATTATCAATCTAGAGAAGAAACGCTGAGGCACGGGTGGCGGATTGGGCCAGGCTCCTGAGCACCATCCCTGGCAAGGGCTGTGGGTGACAAAGCTTCGTCCACCCAGTGTTGCAGTGTGGCCGAGGTGGGTTTCCGGGGCTGTTGCCTCCTGGCTGATGTTTCTGCTTCTCTGCACACACCAGGGTGGCCACAGTTGCCCTCTATCAAAGATGGCCTGAACTGGGGAAGACAGCTGAGATCCCATTATCATTTCTGTGCAGCCTTGAGCCGTTAACGTGAGCTGCTGCACAGTGTTTCGCTCCCATCACTGTGAGCATGGGGCTGGGTGGTGAGCTCTTCTCTGGCAGTCCTTCCAGCACTGGCCCATAGGGCTGGGAGAAGGACTGGCGCCTGCATTGCTCGCTCCAGCTCCATCAGCAGGAGCTGCGTATCAGTTGGTCTCTTGTCAGTGGGTGCCTCTCAGTTGTCAGTCTGTCCATCTCTCTTTACACCTCTGTGTGTGTGGCAGGGACCCCTCACACATCCTTCAGCAGAGAACTGAGCGTAAAGCAGCAACAAACGTGACAAGAAAACAACGGAAAGGTAATGTCTCCTTGTTATGGGCTTCCCCCCAGAAGGCATGTTGCCAGCATGGCCAGGAGTGGTTTGACCTTTGGTTTGGTCCTGCGGCATCGCATGGTCCTCCTGAGACAATAACCAGGAGTACACAAAGGAAGGGACAATCCCCTGTGCCAAGGATTTGGGGACCCAGTGATTGAAGGAAGCATCAATACCCTCTTTGACAGAGATTACCGAAGCTCATGAGCACAGAGCTAGAACTAAACCAACCACTGACCCTCACATTAAATACAGGCTCGCTCTTTGTCCACCCGGATTCCCCAACTCCCCTGCACCCTCAGTAGCTGAGTACCTCTGTGAAGGTAAGGTAAGGCTCAGTCATGACTCTGACCATTCTCCTCCTCTCCAGCCCGTGGGAAAAATGACTCAGGCAGCTTCGATTCTGTCCATGCCAGAGGAATCCTCTTCTTCAAAGTCTTCTTGAAGCTGGTGGAGTTGGCAGCTCTGCCCCAGACAACTCTGTTTCAGATTATCAGGTGAGCTCTGTGAGACAGAGGAGGGAGGTCCACATTTCACTGGGATATTTGTGCCTTATACAACAAAATATAGAGAACACAGGGGTCCCAAAACTAGATTTCCAGAAATGTTTCCCATCTAGTTGGACATCCACAAGCACCTGCACAGTTCAGCCACCTGCTCTACAAAGACACTGTTGTAAATGCCACCATGCGTCTAGCACACCCTTCTGCAATTTAAATATCCCCATGTACCCAGTATTTCCAGACACGCGGGTGCACAGCAGCCAGTGCTGAGTGGGGCCTTGGGCTGTGTTTCACAGGACAATGACGCCCTCTTTTGTCTTCTAGTTACTACCAGCAGAAGCTCAGGGACTGTGCTGGCCACAGAGTCTGGATGGATGGTGACTTCCTCAAGGGTCACAAAAAGAAGCCTCACAAAATTCGGGAAGAGCCAGTTTACCCTATGCCTTCACTTGTAAGCGCTGCCCCTGTCTCAGCCATGAACAAAAGGGAGGCAGCAGCTTACGTGGAGAACCGCAAAGGTAAAGCTTGCACACTGTCACTCCCACTCTCTCTGAAAGGGAAGTCACTGGAGCTGTGAGGGTGACAACCTGACTGGAGCGTTTGCCACAGCTTCCTCTGCTCCATCCTGGCACATGACCTTCTCCAAAGGTGGAGGATCGGTGCTTCTGGTACTGAGTTCAGCAAGGGTCAGGGTCAGCCCGGCATTAGCAAACCCTTCCCAAGGTCATTCCCAAGAGGATCACAGAAATCAGAGCTGGAGCAGACTTTGGGAGTCCATCCAGCTCAAAACTTTCCCAGGGCAAGAAGCAAAATCAAACTATAGTGGGTTCTGCTCTAGGGGGCTCGTACAGGCAAAGGAATTGCCCTCCAGAGGTATCTCTGCAAGGCGGCTGCCATGAACACCCCATTACAAAGCAGCCAGCGGTGGGTGAGCTCTGGGTTACCCCAACACCTACAGGCACCTCTGCACCATGGACTGCTGCAGATTAAGCACCTCAACGCTGTAGCGAGGGGATTGGTGTCTTTGTGGGTCTGTGCCTGCTACCGTCAGGCATGCTGGCTGGCAGCTCCTCTGACTCGTGGGTCAGAGGAAGTAGGAATTCAGGACCTACCGAGTCCTTCCCCAGCAAGAGTGGACAACCCAAGAAGCAGGAGGCAGCTAGCTGTTGGCTGCACAGTCGGTGACTCTGGTTCCTGCTTCCCTTTGCCCCATTCAGGCAGCCCTTACGCCCGGGTACCCACCTTCCCACTGGTTTCTAAACAAGATGTGATGACACTGGCAAAGCCAAAAACAGGCTTGCAGAAGGTGGCGAGGCAGAGGAATGAGCCAACCGCTTCGTTTAGGAGCCACATCTTCCGTGAGAGAAACCAGGTGCAGGAGGTGAGAGGCGAGCGATGCTTCAGCTGTATAACAGCATCAGAGGAGGTGCGGGGACAAGCCTGAAAACGCGTGCTTTGTTTAATCAGTCAGCTGTTCTCAAGCCTCCCGCTCGACATAGAAAGCAGAGACGCTCCCCTGCCGTCAACACCGAGTGCTCAGACACACCACGTCATCTGACAACAGCCAGCCCGGGCAAGACACAAGTGCAAGTGAGTGTGAAACGCTAGAGGGAAGATGTGACCCTTTGTCGTACAGGGCTGTGGTCAAAGCAGAACTAAGTGTGACTGGTCACTCATGTAACTATTCATTAACTGTCTGGTGAATGTTTTAACTAGACACAGGTATTAAAGAGCAATTTTGTCATAAGTGCAAGGGAAAATGAAACCAGAGGTATAATTGCTTAGTTGTTTATTACTGTTAATGGTCAGCATGAATTGGTTATAATCTGCCAGCACCGCATCCTAATGTGCCACTGAGGTGTTTTGTCGTGTATATACATACGTGGCACACGCGCTCCCCTGGCAAAGCTGTATGACTTCCCCCTCCATAGTCCTCTGCCTCCCCTTTCCACTTCTCTCCCTCCTCCCAGACGGCGCAGGCAGCCAAGCAGCACAGGCACAGCCCGGCCCTCTGCCAGCGCCGCAGCCTGCTGAAGCTGTGGCAGAAGATCGGCCCACGGACAGGCAGCGACTGCTTCCACCACACCTTCTGCACCTACTCCTGGTCGTGGAATGCCTGCCGGGAGCTGGTGACGGTGGCCGACCTCCACAGACTGGACCGCCAGCTCCGCCGCAGGCGGCGGCCTGCGAGGCGAGGAACAGCAACGGGCACCGGGCGAAGGCCACGCCTGGACGCCACCAGAGGCCGGTGAATGCTGGGCAACGGCGGCCTGGGCCGGGCCTGCTCCCACCCCGGTGTATGAAATGCGAAATAAAAGCCCGGAAAAGCGTTTTTTACCGCCGCCGTGGCCGTTTCCCGCCCAACACGGCCGCCGCCGCGACCGCCATTCCTCTGAGCTAGCGGCCGCCCGCTTCCCGCCACCTCCCCCACGTGACG
>VZSZ01003188.1:572-22886 GCA_013398815.1 Ibidorhyncha struthersii | reverse complement strand
GCCGCCGCCCGCCTAGTCCTCTTTCGGGTCGGACGGCGGGGTGATGTTTCCGGTTCCGGTGGCGCTCGGCCCGTCATGGCGGCGCCCACAGAGGCGCTGGAGCGGCGGCCCTTCGGGAGGCGCTTCCTCACCGACCCCGCCCGCCTTTTCCAGCNTAACGGGGCTCCCGGCGGCCGGGGCGGCTCAGCCCCGAGCTGCTCCGCTTCACGGGGGGCCGGCGACAGATATTGTTCGCGCTTCTCTTCCAGCGCGCTGGCCCGGTGCACGGGTTCGCCTCTGAACCGCCCGCCGGGGCGCGGAGCAGACCGGGGGAGCTGTGGGTGTGGGGCTGGCGGCCAGGCAGTGCAGTGCCGTGAGGGCTTGGAGGTGCAGGAGAGCCTTGGGTGCTCTGGGATGCTAATCCCCAGGGGGTCCTGAGCATTCCTTGGCTCCTGCCAAAGCAGTCGGGATTCTTCAGGTCCCCTTGGTCTTTCAGGAGAATGTGGTTTACTCTGTAGCAATTGTTTCATTGCTATAGTTAATAAAGTTAAATTATCTGCTCTCAGAAATCTGTAACTCTTCTGCATCTGTATACATTAGTTACTAATGTATAAATTGAACAGAGATCATTTCACCCATCTGCTGCCACATGATGCTGTGAAAGTGTGAGATTGTGCCAGGTGTTAGCTTGGAACAGGAGGTCTTTGGTTGGAGAAAGCTGTTGTTTCAAAAGATGTTAGGCACCCAAATTCTTGAATGTGCTGGGAACTGAAGGCATTTTGCATTGGTGAAGTAGATTTATCTGCTTTTGGTCTCAGGCTGCTAAGCCCTATTGACAATTGGGTATGTTTAATTTGTAATGGAGTAATATGTGCATGTATCAGCTTGTCATTAATTTTGGGGCTATACTATACCAAAGGTATGTTACCAAAGCATATCCTCAATAGTATTTCCCTGCAGAAACTCCTAGTAATCTATTTTTTTTTTCACAGACTTGACACTTAATTCTTTGTTTTGTGAGTTAATAACAAAAGACTAATTCTTCCTCAGGCCAGAATAGTGCTTTTTGATCCTTGTAGTCTGTTTTTCATTCATTTGTTTTAATGAAAAAGTGAATCACTTTAATGACTACAGAACTGTATGCACATTTAAGTTATTAATAGTTTCTTAATGCTATAAAGCTTCCTGCATATTTTGCTTATAATTGGATTTAATATTAATAAAACAGTTTACCTTCCAAATAATCTTACTGCCTTTATTTGGTTTTAACTCGAGTAAGAAAATGTAGTTTTCTAAGACAGCTAAATCAAATGGCCCATGTTGATGACGCAAGCACCTACCTGGCAGTCTTCTCATCATGTGAGAATGGCAGTTCCTGTCCAAGGAGGCCTGTTTGTGCTGAGTGCTCTTGTGGTTTTATAAGTAAGGATTTATTTCCTCTAATCTTGGCTGAGCATCAAATAGGGAAAAGGATTAGGGGACAGATTTGGTGTCTCTTGGGATCCCTTCCAGTTACATCTTTTGTAATGCTACGAGTGCAGTTCATTCAGAACTGGGAACCGTGTGTGCCGATAGCTGTTGTACTGCTGCGAGGCTAGAATTAGAGATTGTGAAAGAGCTCCGCAGCTGTGAGTTTGGAGAGCTGTCTAGACCATTCTCTTTTCTCTCTTGTCTTTGCCCTACCATTCTCAGCTGAGTAGTTCATCTTATTTTTTACAACAGGGATAATGTGGAATGGTCAGAAGAGCAGGAAGCCAGTGCCAGGAGTAAAGTTCAAGAGAACAGCTCGCAGCTATTGCCACAAGATAAACAAGGTACTTTTGGACACTATTGTAATGCTGAGTCTTAACTTGTTCATACAAGAGCGGAACAGTCTGGCCAGAGCTGCATATGCATCATCATTTATTTCTTCCTTCCCCTCATCTTCCAAATAATTTAAAATACATTGCCTAGTGGTTGATACTGAAAAACGGAGGAGGGGGAATCTTTCTGTTCTTAATTTACCTCTTTGTGACTTTTCCACCTTCACCAGAGACTCATCCTACTGGAACAGAAATGGTCTTGGCTGGGAGGAGTCATCTTGGGTTGAGCTTCTTTGTTCATGTTGTGTATGTTTTAAATACTTGTTAGTGTTCCTTGTCAACAAACTTCTTTCAGTGTAGAGCAGCAGCCTCATTTAGTCTTATTTTCTCTGCTTGCTTTTGCTCTCTAAAGCTTAACTTCTAACAGGCAATCTTTTGTTTGCTTGCATGCTGTGGAGCTGTCCCTAATGCAAGCTTGTTTTTTCTCTTAAGAGGGTCTGATAAAGTAGTGTCTGTATTCTTCTCTACCAGGTTAACAAACAGCATGATAATGATTAAATCAGAAGCGAAGAAAAATGATTTTATCCTGATTGAAGTGTTTATCATCAGAGAGGCAGAAAAGGGATTCCAAAGTTTTTATTTACTCAAATTGGCTTAAAGGATATTTATACATCCAAAATGCAAAGCTTACCTGAATCTGAATCAAGCTAAAGGTGCACAACTCTATAGTCAAGTAACATGGTTGAAGCTGTTCTTGGTTGGTTAATAATGCATCTTTCCTCCACACCTGTTAGGTATCATCCAGTCCCTTGAATGATGGTGAAATGGTTTCCTGTTCTTTGGTATGATAAGAGACTTGTTTGATGATGATCTTGTTGTACCCTGCCGAGCTCTAGGATGGATCTGCGCCTTTTGTTCAAATTAAATTGAGTGTATCATCTGTAAGGCGATGCTGAACACTACTGGAGTGATTGAGACACTTCCCATATAGCTTCCAGTTGTGTTCACAATAGCAAATTTAATTACACCAAAGAGTAACCCTCCTAATTTCTTGGATTCCCAAAAGTATCCAGCAGTTTCTATTGTGATGCCCATTGTGTTGAGTTCATTCTAAAATCTGGTTAACATTACAGGACGCTGTCTGTCATGCTTTGAGAACCTATATACAGCTATGAAATTGTGGAGTAATTTACTGTTAGAGCAGTTTGTCAGGTCTTCATGATGTATTTCCCAGACTGAACAATGGAGGCCAGTCAAATTTTGATGGTTGCTATTCAGTGGGAAGCGTGTGGAGACAATGGGATGGCTGAAACGTAGGGAAGCCAGCCCAGCCAAATGTGCCTGAAGGGTCTAGTATTTTGAAGAATCAGTAATGTCCAAGCAGGAGAACAAAGGCAGGCTATTGGTCATTATGGCTGTATTATTCTGTGGACATCTTGGGGCTGTCAGAATTTCTTCTGAAAGAAGGAGAGAAGTTCTATGGGGTATGTTGAAGATGTGTCTCCTGGCTGGGAACAAAGAAAGAAGTGGAAGAGTTTCTGGGTTTCCTTTTGAGGCTCCATAATTATCCCCCATGCAATTCAGGGGGTCCCTGGTTCTCTTCCTGTCTTTTCTGAACAGTTGCTTTTGTTTGCCCTTCTTCTGCAGTGTGAAAGGGTGAGTATGGGCTTGACTTTGGGGGTGTCCTTACAAAGACGAGCAGAAAAGTCAGGAGTCCTTATCAAAAAAGTCTCTGCAGGAATGTGGCTTGCGTGCTGATGTCCCTGTGAGCTAATACCACAAAAAGGATCTCGAAGCAAGTATTATGTGAACTTTTCTGGCATAGGTTGTGCAGGAAGTCAGACTGAAAAAAACTAATGTGGTCATTTTTTTTCTTTAAATCTTTCTTGCATGACTTTTGTCCTCTGGCCCTTGATTTCTTGCATTTATATTGTTACTGATCCTTTATTCCAGTGCTTTGAAAACATTAGGCTGCGAGGTAAATGAGCTTTAAATAAAGCTTCCACACATGTGGGTCAGGGTGTAACAGCTGTTTAATAGCATCCAATGGAATTTCACAATGATTGAACACAGGAAGAGCACAATGTCTCGTTTGGTGTTATACTATGGCAAAAGTGTGGGTAATCCAAAATGGCTGGGCTGGAATTTTGCCCCAGCACCCCAGGTAAGCATCCCATTACAGTCAGGTTGTCATGGCATTGTTAGGGACCAGCAGGAATCAGGACTTTGTATTTTTGTTAGGTGAAAGAGCATTTCCAGCCCCAGCAGCCTTGCACATCCCTACTAGTGCATGGAGGAAGTGACAATTCAGGAAGGAGTGTGCCAGGGTACAAATCAATAACACTTCTTCCTCAAACATTAGCAGTCATTGGGTTCTCCTATGCAAATAGTAAACTGACTTGATCCTGCTTAATTTAAGCTACGGTGAGATCGTGGCATAAACTTACTGTTGTGGTCTAATATCAGACATTAAAATTTCTTTCAGCTTGGGGTTTAAGGAAAAGGCTTCTTAAAAGCAGAAAATACTTGCAACTGAGGTGAATAAATTATTTTTATATATAGCCCTTTGTGCTTCAGGGATAAATCCTACTAAAAATATACATATGACTGACTTCTGGTTCTTTGTTAAAGCCATTTTTGTCTGTATTTGGCTGAGGCTACTTTTTTTTCCAGGTGTTCTTGGTTCATTTTACTCTCTCCCTTCAGATATCTTTTGAACACTGGTATGCTTTTCAGAAAGACTAATAAATAAACTGCATTTCAGATAATAACAGTAATCTCCAATTTTAAGACTCCTGCTTTTTCTCTTAATCCTGCTCTTAGTAGATGTTGGAGAGAGGTTATCCATTCTCACATGCAATTGTCATCTTTAATTGTGGGAGAATCATTTGCATTCAGTAATGCACTTGTTGCTGTGCAAAGATGGCTGGGGACTTGCATGTTATTGAAATGCAGTTGGGATCTCTGGCCGTGGATGTTACTGTCTCTAGGTGATTACAAGCATAGGATGCTATAATTAGCTCGTATTTCCCAGGACAGAGAACTCATCACATTGATGAGAATTCAGGAAGCCAGTTGGATTCATAACTTCTCATGGAAAAAATAGTTCCCTTAGAAGTGTACTTGATCTGAAATCTGTGAAGGTGTGTGGAAATAATTCTGTGAGTGACTGGAATTGCAGCAGATCATGGCTTTTTAAGAGTTCTTCCAGCTTTCTGTAATAATCATCTTGCTACTGGAATGTATCCACTTGGTGTGAAAATGATAATGCTTGCTACTAAAATTAACTCTTATCACCTTTAGTCTATCCACCTTAGCTCTCCACTATTACTTTAATGACAGTGGTCACTTCTGTTGATTTCCCTTTTTTATTTTAATTTCATAAATGCATGATGCTCTAACACGCACAGAACTATGGAAAACTGTAGACTGGACTCTAGCAATACTTGTGTAAAACGTGCTGCCCTGTAATCTTGGGGTATTGCGCAAATGCTAATTGAGCTTTCTGCCAGGCCTGTATAGTTGACTAATTTTTCTGTTTCTCCATCTGAAGAAAGGGGTAGTGTGTTGGACAGGACTCTTCAGCTCCAGGCAGCTGTCACAGAATTCCTTAGAAGTTGTAAGTGCTTGACGGAGTCATGAGGCTCCAAATAAATCGTTCCAATGAACTGAACAAGTTAGTGTTAGAGATAGAAGTAAAACCTGGATTTCTTCATTCCAGTCTCTGCCAAAGAAGCCTTTTCTGTTGTCAGCTTCCCTTAAATCCTACCAGGAGACAGTTTCCTCTTCTATTTCTTTTCTCTTTTTAGTCCTAACAAAGTGACTGTGAGGAGGCAGGCTGAGTGTTTATGTGGGATGGCACAATTTAAATAAAGGTGATTTACAATCAATAACCTTACTTATTAAAGCAGATTGCTGAATAGATGTCTGCAGTGATCCCTCACTGTCTGAACTGATTGAACTCTGAGACCTTCTGATTTGACTGCTGGTGACGTTTTTGTTTGTGTTCACAGAGGAGTATGAGGTGAATGCTAAGAGGTACTGGGATGACTTTTATAAAATCCATGAAAATGGCTTCTTCAAGGACAGACACTGGCTGTTCACTGAATTTCCTGAGCTGGCACCTAACAGGACCCCAAGTCAAAATGGGGATTCTGTGCATGGATTTAGTAACACAGAAGAATCCGACAAGGAAGGGCTGGGAAGCTGTGAAAATGGACATTGTTCACTGGAAACCGGGGCAGAGAATCGGTTAAACATGATAAAAAGCACACCTAAGATCTGCACAGAGGGGTTGGCTACACAGAAGTATAGCGAGCTGAATCAAAGGGATGGAGATTACCCAGGATCATCTGCATCTTACCGTATATTGGAGGTAATAGCTCTTAAAAACAGAGCCACTCATCAAGCATTCCCTTGTATAACTGTTAGTGTGACTGGCACATAAAAATATACATCATTGACAAAAAGCAAGTGGATGGGATGATTGCTTTAAGTCAGTAAAATGCAAAGAACAGAGGGCAGCTTAGAACTGTGTTAGATCTGTTGGGATTCTTTTGGTTCAAATTGTGAATTGGCAGAGCACAAGGACCATAAGAAGTTTTTGAGTTTAAAAGACACTATCAGATGTTGATACAAGCATCTAAAAGTCATCTTTTGAAGAAGCTGATTCTTTTGCTTGTCCCTATAAAGCCTTCCCTTGTCACTTGTGTTTTGCCTGGTTTTGCTGACTCTTGCATGCCTTGGGAGGTGTGAAACAAAACAATGGAACCATGAATGTCAAGATGCTGTTTGGTTTGTTCCTTACGGCCCATGTAATAACACGGAATCTCAGACTGATACAGGGTTTGTCCCAGAAAACTCTGTAGGACGTCTAAATATTAGACTCCTGACCGCTGGTAATGACCTTTTGCTCTGCCACCTTTAGTTTGTTCACTGTAGGTACCGCTGTTTTTGATGAATGCTTCATGTTCTACGGAGGTTCTGCCATTCCAGGGAGAGTCAATATGAACAGTCCTTTTGATTATTTTTTTTTATTTATTTAATCTCAGGCTTTGAAACTTCCTCAGACTTTGATGTTCTTGGGTCATTGTGGCTTTCCTGTCTCACCTGAGCACTTTCAGTAACATCAGCCACTGCAAGGCATTAATGGTGCTTTCTGCTCAATCTATTCCATTGTTACTGATTCCTTAAACATTCATTGGACAAATTCTCCAAACCCTCTTGTGTGAGCCATCTTCTCTTCAAACGGGAACAAGCAGAAGGGATAATAAGGCAGAATTACTGTAGGCCTAGTTGTAACTTGAGGAAGAGCCATCTAGTGAAGGAAACTCTGAAACAGCAGTATGTAATTATAGTAAAGCAAATTTCTTTCTCCGTTGCTCTGATTTTCTATGGAAGTGAATGCAACTAATCCGTGGCTTTTGCCAATGCTTCAGTGACTCATACTGGTTGTTCTGCTTGGGATTCCAGCAATAAGTTTCCAAAAGAGTAACGATATACAGCTTGTTAGTAAGATTTCTACCAGAACTGACTTCGTGGTTTCCCACAAATGCTTATATGTAAGTCTGCTCTTCAGAGCTGAACATACTCAGATCTTGCAGTGAGATTTGCAAATCATCACTGCTGTGCTCTGCTGTTAGTTATGAGTTGCTGTTTGTTCCATGGCTGTAGAGAAATGATTTGGAATTAGCTGCACGGGGCATGCTGAAGAAATTGTTTTCACTGTGTGTACATCTACTTTGTTTGTGCAGGTTGGCTGTGGTGCTGGAAATACAGTCTTCCCGATTTTACAAACCAACAAGTAAGTAGTTCTCAGTAGGTTTTTACCTGCATGATTTACCCTTGAAAAACAATTGGAAAAGTGTTGCATGTGTTCTTAGTTTTCACAGTCTCGGAGAAAGACCAGGCGCCTTGTGCGACTTCAAATGATTGTGTTTTGAGCTTGGAAATCTTTGGTCTTAGAATGCAACCAATGAAACATAATGCGAATTTACATGTCTCATTCTGAAGACATATTCATACAGGCCTTAGTGTCTCTCCTTTTCCAGATGGAAAAGTAAGCAGTCAGTTCCATATGAGAGTAACTGAGGCATAAAGGAGCAATGTGGTCCACCAGATTTTGTGTGGCACAGTATAGATAGAGATAGACTAAAGCCCGGAATTTCTGGTTCCCAATTCTGTGCATTCAAGACGCTTCTGTAATTCCCCTGGAGCACCTTTATATAAATGATGATAGTTTCTTTTATTTTATTTCAGTGACCCAGGCCTTTTTGTTTATTGCTGTGATTTTTCTACAGCAGCTGTGGATCTTGTCCAGGTAAACTCAGTGGTGACTTAGAAAGGTAGGAAGTACGTGGTGCCAATTGCACACTGACACAAATATATCACAGCTGCCGCCAGCTGTCTAGCTGTGTCAGCAGCTTTCTGGTTTTAGCTAGCCCTGATGCTGACCCTTGTACTGGTCAATCGGGAAAATGAACCATCAAAGACTGTAGAAATGAGGGAGGTTGGAGTTCTCAAAATGTCACATTGGCAGCAGACAAGACAGCCAGATTTTCTTTCCCCTGTGGTTGGCAGTACTTTTCTAAATCCAGCGCTCTTTTAGCTGAGTAACTGCTGAACCTTGAAAACATTCAGGCGATTTATTTTTTAACAGGAACTGAAGCTGGTTTTGGTTTGTGTGTGCGTTACTGTTACTGCAGTTCTGGGAATGTGGTCTGATTACTTCTGCACAGACATCTGAGGAGGGATACTGCTGTCTGTGGAGCAGGAGGCTGTAATTTAGTCAAAGGACAAATACTACTAACAAATTTCACGTCAGAACAGAACTGAGAATATATGAAGTATCAAATGTAATCAGTCTCTTCATGACGTGAGACGGGGAGCACAGCAGCAGACGCAGCATGCCGTTTCATCCTCTTAAGCTGACATAAGCACTGTTTATAGAGGCTACTGCAATCTGTAGCAGCAGCTTTAGAAAAATATACAACTTATTTTAGAAGCCTGAATGTGGTTTTTAAGAGCGTAACTTTAGGCAGCCAGGTATGACGTTTGGGGTATAGGGAGTAGTCGGCTTGTAGTTGAAATGAATGTTGATTTCAGTGATGCAGAGAGGGGCCCTGACACTCTCATTTTCCTAAAGATTTCCAGCTTAACAGTGCAAATCCCTCGTTTCTTGCCGCTATTAGTGGAAAATATGACCTTAAAATTGCAATAGTCCCTCAATCCAGTTTTTGGTTTGGGGCAGTGCTGATTATCTGAATGCAACAATCCAAAGCTCTTTGTAAATATTCCCATTGTACTTTTCACATTTCACCCCTGTTCCTTATCTGACCAGGGAACCTATCTGACCCCATCTGCCTTAGCCCAGTGAGGCTGAAACAGATCTCTGGACATACCACTTTATTATGTGAAAGTTAAAATGCTCCCGTGTCCAGATAATACTGAGATCAGGGTCTGCTGCTAATGCTCTAATGTCTCTCCCCATAAATACAGAACAATGCAGAATACGATTCTTCTCGCTGCTTTGCGTTTGTCCATGACCTGTGCAATGGCCAAAGTCCTTTCCCAATGCCAGACGAGAGTCTTGACGTTGTTATTCTTATCTTTGTCCTCTCAGCGATTCTCCCAGAGAAGTAAGTTTTAATAATTCCTTCTGGTTGCAGGAGATAATGTATATAGAACTGGAGTTCTTTAATAGCAGGTCCCCTCATATCAAGGAAAATTAAAGTTTGTTCTGTGTCTGGTCCAGTTTTCCATTAAACCTCTGAAAATGAAATTTGCAGGTACTTTCTGTTGTCACAAATTCTGGTACAGGAAAGGTGTGATTTGAAAGTGCTAAGTGGCTATAGGTGACGTCTTGCTGCGCTCACAGTCGCTGACCTGTTCTGAACCCCAGCCACACTGAGCACTTGGCACCCATTTGTGGAAAGTATGCTGTTAGATTTTAGGGCTCAAAGGCTAGATGAATTTCTCATATGGGAGGTGGCAAGAAGGGAGGGGACAGGTTCAGAAAACATTTAAGAAAAATGCTATGGTCTTAGTGTGACAGTGTGTTACAACCTACACTAGTCTCTCTTTCTTGTTCCTGTTGGTTTTATTTCACAGCATTTTTCAAGTTCATTTATTGCTTGTTTTACAGAAACCAGTGGAGATACTTTTGTAATTAGTAAGAAAGAGCAGATAATCCTTGCTGTGGCAGGCTAAGTTATCACTGTAGAAAAAAAAAAAGCAGAATCAAGGAGTGTCAGAAAAAAGGCGGCTGAATAAAATCAACCCACCTAAGTCTGAGAGAGCTCAGAAAAGTGCTAGCTTTTGGTAGCTCTTTATAGGAAGTTGAAACATATATAGTACTTTATACCTTCTTTTTGGAAAGTAGGCTAAGGAAACAAGCATCATTTTGCAGAATGATGAATACTTCTGTTTTGTTCTTTCCTCAGGATGCAATGCATCGTTAACAGACTGAGTCGCCTTCTGAAACCAGGAGGAATGATTTTGTTACGAGATTATGGCCGTTACGATCTGGCCCAGCTTCGGTTTAAGAAAGGTATTTCCTCTTTTCCCCTTGGGGAGTCTTGCCAGATCACTAATAGATGGTGCTTCTCTGGAGTACTGTCTACCCTGTTTAGGAGGCAGCTCATTAATTCTCCTTAAGCACAGCATGCTCTGGGAGAAGCGCCTCTCGTCTTTACGTGCAGTTGGATGGCAGTTGTTGATTTTTAAATGATAGCTGGTAACTGTTTAAATCCCTCTTGCCCTTAGGTCAATGTCTGTCTGATAACTTCTATGTGAGAGGTGATGGCACCAGAGTCTACTTCTTCACACAAGGTAGGAGGCTAGAAAACATCCTGTGGACTCTCCTCATTTCTCTTTGTGCCTGTGCTCTCAAGTTTTGCTGCTAGCTCTTTCCAGCCTGTCTCTGTTAGAGCAGAGTGAAATGTTAAGTGTCTCCCAATTGCACGGGTGGCTGGGCTTGTCACTTGCTGATGCGAATGTGGCATGGTGAATTCCTTAGGGGAAAACGCTTTTAGAGAAAGACTAGTGTGTTTGGTACACTGGAAGGGGTGGGATTGGAGGAGCTCTCCTTGAATCTTGTTGCCTGCAGGGGGGTGGAGTGAGATGGACACCACTTGAAGGAACTTCTCTTAACTTCACTGTTCTCCTACGAGGAAATAAGAAGGGTGTGGTCCAACATAGACTTGAGGCAGCCTCTCCAGTTCTGCTGCTGCGTGGTGTTCAGCAGGAGTTGTATTCTCCCTGCTTATCACCAATTGCACCTCCAGTCACTTCCACTGCGGGCCCCTCTGCACAGTCAGTTTTAGAGCAGTGGCACAACTGAAGTAAACTCTTCCCTTTCCCCGCTGCACAAGTCTTGTTTGTCACAACAAAATTAATGTTTAATGCGTGTTTGGCAAACGCTTCATCATGGCAGGCATCTGATAAAAGAGCACAAGCTGAGACCTGTTAGCCCCTTTCTGCAGAAACTCCATACAAATCATGTGCTCCCAGGCTGCAGTTGAACAAGCTCTCTGCTGCTCGGCAGGACTCGGTCTGGCTTTGCCCAGGGCCAGTGTGCTGGGGCACTATGATGCTTATTTGCTTGGTCAGGAATACCTGCCAGTGTAAGTGTTGCAGCCTCCAGGGCTCTTAGTGCTTTGACTGGGCCCCAGCAGGGTGTGGTTTTTTAAGGATTTTTTTTTTCCCAAACTTAACCTTAATGAATCCCATTCCCCTCCAGCCTGTATAGCACAAATCTTATTGCCACCATTTAAAAGCGTAGGTCTGATCCCGTTCTTTGCTCTTGCAGACTCTGAAATTCCTCTGGAGGGGAGGGGGAAGGAATGGATCTGTCCCTACTTGCCAGAAGATGCTCCCTTAGTCAGTTACTAGAGGCGATACCTGTGTCTGAAACTGTTGCTGTTTTCTCGTTGAGTCTCTATAATTCTAGTTGTCCTCCAAACAATTATTTCCTTCCTTGGTAGAAGGGAAACTCAAGGGAAACTAGAGAAACAGTATTCTTAATCCCCCTGTAGTGCAGTGGTTAAGTCTTGTCTGATCTTTATGCTTCCTTGCCAGAGCGAGACTGTGAGTTTCCTCTGGCCATCTTTCAACAGTTTAGCCCTCAGTGTGCGCAGGTATCAGTTAAATGAAAGCTATGGCATCTTCAATCTCCTTCTCTCTGCTTCCAGATGAATTAAATGATCTCTTCACAACAGCTGGGCTGGAGAAAATCCAGAATCTGGTTGATCGGCGATTGCAAGTGAACCGTGGGAAACAAATGACAATGTATCGAGTATGGATCCAGTGCAAATACCGCAAGCCCGCTCTCCCTCAGCTGTGAGGAAATGGGCTGTGCTTTTGAGATTGGAGCCTCTTCATGGCCATGTGCAGTGTGTCCTCCTGGTGAGATGCGGTTTTACAGAATTCAGTGTACACAGGACCTCAGTGCCTTTTACAGTGCCTAGCATCACTTCAAGTGAGTTTTGCTAAGGACGAATGCTCTAAGAGGAGACCAAGAAGTATTTTAGATCTCTTGCTACCAGTCTGAGTTTTTAAAATTATTTATGGTTTTAACAACTTAGGAGATGGTCAGGCTGTCTTACAGCAGCTAAACAAGTTGAGTAGCAAGTCACTTATTCTGGATTTCCACATGAAACAGAAGATCTTCGAACTTACCTCTGTGTTGTGTACTTGGGGACAAAAACCATACAAAGGGTAAATCTGCTTTTCTTTGCAACTGGTCACTATGCCAAATACGGATCCTTTAGCCAACTTATCTCATGCCGCTCTCTTCTAGTCATTCAGGTTTGTGAAATCCACAAGTTAAAATACATCGATTGAGGGCAGGAACTGAAAACATGCTAGTTTCTCTGTGCCAGCTTCCCCATGGATGTCTCATGATGTGTTGGTAACCTGTGGAGAAAGCAGATTATGTTGCCTTGCCCTCACTGTCCACAAGAATGTTCATCTAGGGAGCTAGCACACTGTAGCTCAGGTGCTATCAATTCATATCAGGCAAGGTTCAGGCTTTTGAAGATTTGGGCCTGGTGCCAGTTTTGGGGCACCTCTAGAGTGCAGAGTATCACAAGCAGCTCACGGGACTTGGCTTTACACCGAATTACTTGCTTTTTGTGCTTGAACAGTGAAAAACTGTTCTTGCTGGCTGCAGCCCCCAGGTTATGAACTGCACTGCCCTGTTGTGGTGGTGTGCTAACCCCAAGTAGACAAGTCTTTGATAAGCAATCTGAAGAATGTCTACCACTCTTGTCTAATTTCTTAGAGGAAGCCAACATTGTGGCTTTCTGAAGGTATTTCCCCACCTTTGACAGCAAATATCTTTTATCTCAGCTTGTTTTCTTTTGTTATTTTTAGGGTGTGGTACAGCAGGTATTAGAATAAATTTTGTGGTAATGCTTTTCAATACTGGTTTGATTTATATTAATCAGGCTTCTACAGAGACTCACGTGCTTCTGCACATCTGAGCTGAAGGATTTGAGCCACTGTTAGGTAACTACAATTTTTTTTCGTCTTCTGTTATCATGGGTCTCATTAGTGCCTGCTCCCTTCTCTCAAGAAGGGCGAGCCTAGCCTGATATCTCCTACCTTGTTTTAGTTCATGAAGCAACAGGGTCTGTTATGTGTGCACCACTGGCTGAAGAGCAGTTCATGCTGCACAAAGCATGTATATTTTGTTAGCTAGACACTTGTGTTTGTAGCTTACGGTTGCCTAAGAATAACTGTCAACTATAGAGACACACAGGTTATGAAATAACTGCTGTCTTGAAACAGGGGAGAAAGGGTAAAAAGATGAGGAAATGTCATTGCTATCTTTGGAGAGTCTGCAGGAGTCCTGGAGAGTCAAACCAGGAGCACCCTCATTTGTAAAGCATTGGGAAGGGCTGTAGCAATGCTCTCTGCTGGGCATGTGGCAGCGTGATTAGTTCATAACTTCTGTGTCACTTTGTCACCCTGCAGGTATTAGTATGTCTGCTCCCCGAAGGCTTCTGGGTCAGGACATTTCAGCCCTTCCTGTGGAAAGGTGACCCAGCAAATCCATTCACAGCACAAAGGCAGGCTGCAGTGCTAGGGCAGGAATGGAAATGCACCATTTCTCTCTCTCTTTCTCTCTTTCTCTCTCTCTCTATATATATATATATATATATATATATCCCTTTTAAGTAATGTTGAAAGGGAATCAAAGAACTGGGAAGAGAATTCTTGTTCAATTTGTTGTACTATATTTTTCTAAAGGGCTAAGAGGCTTTCCAGTGTCTGCAAACAAAATAGGAGGAGATAAGGCTTCTTTCTAAGCCTGACCCAACCCAGAAGCTGTGGAGTCGCTGCTGTGTTTTTATGCTAAACCTACAAAGTCTGGTTCCCTGGCAAGGTTGGTACCGCAGGCAAGGTCTAGGCAAAACACAACTCAAGGCTTCTGGGAGCTGAGCAAGCTCATGTCTTCTCATCTTATCCAGACAAAGAGTCAGGCTTAGCAAAAGAAGTCCTGTGAGTGTTCAATGTGATGTGACTCATGTAACCAGCTCTGTCACTTCCAGTGAAAGACCTCCCATGTGTTACTGGTGCCTTAGGCGGTTCCCTTGGGGTCCTTTCCCTCTTGGTCCCCAGAGGGAGACCTCCTCCTGGGATAGCTTTATCTCCCTAGAAGAAAAATTATTGACTGGGGTAAACAAGCAGCATAATTAGTGTGAATTAAAGCAATTTGAAAAATGCCTTATTAATCATCCAAAGGCTTGTAAGCAGCACAGGAAAATGTTTTTAATTATAAACATGATTTATTTAAAGTTGATGGACTCCCCTTTAAGTTTAAAGTCCTGAATGGGAGAAAATGAAGGCTAGTAATTTATGTGTTTCTGCTTCCAAGGCTACATCCCAGTTGCCTGCCTGGTTTTGACTTGGGCTTCATGCAAAAACTTGCAGCCCTGTGAGCCTGCAGCCATTGAGGTGGCTCTTTGCCTTTCTTAATGCTCTTCATTCTGCTGGAGTATTTAAGCACTCGCTGAACATGAACCATGCTGGGCAGACATGCTTTTGTTTCCAGTCCTGTTTGTGTTCAGAAAGCAACAAGTTAATGGCTTTGAATTGAGCCAGGCTTCCTACAGACAGATCCTGTCTGAGCTTCCTTCATTAATCTCCGCCAGCTCCCGTTCTCTGTGAAGCATCTGCTCTCCTGCGACTCCGGCCTTGCCTCCCACACAGCTCTGCTCAGGTACCTTGGTCCTGACTTGCAGCAGCTTCTGCCATTCCCACCTTGGGCCTGCTGAGCAGGCTGGGTTGCACAACGGCTTCCTAGCACGTTCAAAGGAAATCTCTGAATTTGCTTTTACTGCATTGAAAAGCCAGGTTAAGTGCAGTGCTTTAGCAGTGTAACATTAGCTTTAAAACCGTTCTGAACGTATCTGCTCTGGTTTTGTTCCCAGCATTCCAATTTTGTGGTCTGTGGCTGACAGGCAATGCCAACGTAGCTTGTTGAACCTCCCAAGCAGAAGAGATGATTTCATAGCTCTTCAGAGGCACTGCCCCTGCAATTCTGGAGCCAGACATTGTTACACTTCGGAAAGTCTGGTCCTGACTTTTGCCAGAGGATGGTGGATTTCCTTGGAGGTTCGTGGATTGTTTTGGCTGGAAGGGAACTTTATCGTCACCTATTCTGACCCTTTGCATAACCCTTTCGTGTAGGGATTATGGCATCAAGCCTGTGACTTGGGCTGAGCCAGAACTAGTCTTTCAGAAAGGCGCTCAGTCCGGCCATGATGCTGAGGGCTCCAGTGAGCAGCAGAGAACACTTTGCCTCCCCAGGTACATTGTTCCTCTCGTGGCATCCTGATATCACAGATCGGCTAGAAACTGGGAGGCAGGAAGGGAAGAGGGGGAGGTAAAGAGAACAAGAGGCTGGGGAGTATTTCTGATACACTCACTTCAAAAATAAGTAAATTGTAAATTCCACTGAAAATTGGAGCTTTCTCAGGATCTTTCTGACAGCACAGGAAAGCAGGGAACAGCAGTCATCCTTAGTGATTTTTATTGTTACAACAGTAATCATCAAACGCTTCTGAGCAGAAGCATGTGGGACCAGACACAGTTGTCTTCTTTCCCAAATACTTCAGCTCCACCTTCTCAGGGTATGTCATCACCATTTTTAAGTCTGTAGCTAGTTGTGAAGCTCCAGGATAAATAAGACCTGATTATTTTCAATAAAACAGAGGTGTGAGCAGAAGGAACCTCCATGTATGCATGCCAGCAGCTTTTGGTGTTGCATCGCAAGTAAAGCTGAGCAAGCTTCCTTTTGTCTTTGGCATTGGGATGAGCCCCGGCTGGTCCCCAGTTGGATTCCCCACAGGAATCACAGATCCAAACTGAACTGTGTCTGCTGAGCACAAATGAAAGATGAGCAGGTTTCAGTCACTAGAAGTGAGGGCACAGATGAGGACGGGGCTGCAGGGATTAAGTTATTAAGGGATTTGGGGAGCATCCTTCCATCTCTGTGAAAAGGAGTCGGGCAGTCTTCTGATCTGTCAGCTGGATCTGATTTGTCAGTCAGAGCAGTGCCACTGCTTTTGGTTTGCTGCCATATTGGGGAAAACTAGTCCAGAAGAGAAGACGCATGATCAGGATCACTTTTGCTATCATAGCTATTCATCTCCCTTGACAGGGGTGTGTGCTTGGCATGCATCTTTTTGTACTGTGTCCATAGGATTCTGGCTGTAACGGTGTTGTTGCATATGTTTTCAGGGCACGATAGAAATTACTAAGAAAGTAAGGAGGAAGGAGGAATTTTTTGGAGGACTCTTCTGCAAAGTGAAGTGCTCTAAAGGGAAAGGAACTGTCAGCTCTATGCTTAATCAGCAAAGCTCTGGAGTTTGTGCTTAGCTGTTGCTGAAGGCAGTGAGTTCCTGTGCGCAAGTGCCTTGCTGAATGGGAACTTGTATTGCTGAGAAAGTGGGACACCGTGCAGGAAATTACCTGGGTAGGCAACAGTGAGTGCTAATTTCAACTAAATAGGATGCGGCTACCTTTGCTACGGAGAGCACAAACCAGACCTGGCAACTTGGCTGGAGCACAGGCAGGGAGAGGCAAGAGAAGCTTAGCCATGTGTGCTTTTCCTTTCGCCTCCTGCCCCGAGGCTGCATGGTACGACGGAAGGTGTCCTGCTTTTATTCTTGTGGGTCTTTGACCCACATTGGATGAGTGGGAACTCGCTGTGATTGGAAAGCATTGATGGCAAAGACCACTAGCAGATCTGACGTGTCAGCACCTGCTTGGAGCTCCCAGCCTGTTGGTCCATGGCTGTTTCCAGGAAGGAAGAACCTCCTGGTGAGGTTTGGACCCTGTTGCTCTGAAATGTGCTCCCTGGTATTGTATAACCCCAAAGAGTCTTTGCTGCAAGCGCCAACCCAGCATGTGAACAGCAGCTTGATTTTGGGGTGGAGAGCGAGCATGGCTGCTGTATCCAGGTTGTTTTAATGTTTTGTAGTCCAAAGGACCCTTGTAGCTCTTGCATTTTCCTGTTATTTGGGGGTTGGGGAGTTTGGGGGAAATTGAAGCCAATCCTTTGGCCTGTGAAGCTTTCTTTCAGCTCATGTGCGGTGGGAAGATGCTGTTTGCAGTCCTGGGTTGCAGAGGCGGGCTCACACCTCTGTGTTGTGTGTGGGGAACACCGGGGGATGTGCTCTACAGCTGTAAGGGGAGAGGTACCCTGCCGTGCTGCTCCAGGGGCACTGGCTGTGCCTTTCCTCATGCAGCGAGAAAATTGGGTGATCTCTCCTGAGACTACTTCTTCATCCATGGGACCAAGTGTGAGGCATGGGGCTGGGTCCCCCTCATCTGGGGAGTGCCACCCAGGCAGGTACACTGCACTACAGTCTTAAATTACACAGCCGCACGTTTTTTTCCACATTCAGTGCCAAGGGTGGATGTGAAGAGGTCGATCAAGGTTGTATGGAAAGCTAAATCTGGCTTTTCCTCAACTTCAAGTGACTTCTTCCCTACTGAGACGAGCCTTGTTATAAAGGTTGGTATGTATTTACAGACATTCACACAGAGGCTGAATATACTTACAGAAATATGCATGCAGTAACTCTAACTTTACAATAGGATGTTGATTTAATTTTCCTCTTACACAAATCTCAGAGCAGTTTGTTTAATTGAGGCTTTCAAAAGCCCTGTAAGGTAGGGTGTTATTATGCCCGTTTTATGCAGGAGGAAGAGAAGCAGGGGGCAAATCCTGCTGAGAGTAATACCCTCTTGTATTCTAGGAGGCTGGTAGTGAGTGAGGCCAGGGAAGGATTTGCTGGCACATAAAAGAGAATCGCATCATTTCAGGTGCGTGCAGAATTAAAAAAAGTAGGGTTTGGTTCCCCTGGACAGGGCTGTGGCTGTTGCACAGGTCCACGTTCCCCCTCCAGCAGGCAGGACATGCGCTCCCTTGGGTCGGGGCACGGCTCCGAGGTTGCGCTTGGCTCGATGCATGTGTGGAGGCTGAGCGACCTGGATGCTTTCCTACTGGGTTCGGGTATCAAAGCCTCCCTAATGGGATACCTGAAGGTGTAGACAGAGGGAGGGGCAGGAACAACCTCTGAGATAAAACTCCATTGTGTGGGAGGGTGGAGGCTCTCCGAATGGCCTCAGGAAGGAGTCAGGCGATGGCATGTTATCTTTGAGTAGCTGAGATACCAACTTTCTCCCAGTCTAATAAAAATGAGGAGAGACCCTTTTAAGGTTCCTAGTGAGGGAGAGCCCTACCCTTACTAGATGCTCAGTCCACACAAGGGTGAGATGTTTTGGTTACTCCATCACTTGCGACTCATCCCTCCTTAGGTACAACGGAATCTGCTTTGCAGACAAGGATTGGCTGCTTCTGGATGTGGTGCCTGGAGGTGAGAGCATCCCCCAGTGCTAAAACCTTAAGAGACCTGTTGAGTGCTGAACACTTTTGTTGCTGGGGTGGGTTGTTTTTTTGTTTTTTTTTTTTCTCGATGGCTGTAGAATTTTTGGATTTGAGATCAGTGATGACAACTCTTAAATTTTAAAGGCTCAGGCTATTTGATGCTTTTCTCAAGTCCCCAGCTCCTGTCGTCCTGCTGTCACTGAGGAATCTCAGCTCTCTTTTTTTTGTGTATGTGTTACATTATGTCAATACACTTCTAGACCTCACGGCAGTACAGAAATGCTAGGAAAAATGTAGTTAGAGTATTTCACAAGCCTGGAAAGCAGAGGCAAAGGAAAGTCACCAAAACCAAATTAAATATCAGGAGCTTGACTTCTGGTATTTTACCTTTTCAAAATTCAAAACAAAGAACTTACATGCTGTTTTAAAATATCTGGAAAATCTTACCTAATTTTTGGTCAAATCTAACGTGGGTTAACAGCAAAGCTGTGATGCAGAGGCAGGGGTTTGCCCTTATTTTGCTAAGCGCGCCGCGCTGGAGGGGAGCTCTCAGAGAGACTGCTCAAGTCGAATTCAGTGACAGAGAAAATGGCTGCTGCAGCTGAGTAGTTCTTCAAAACATGATACAAGTGCAACGTGCCAAGGATATTGCTGACGTCCAAGGAGACCAATGCAAGAAGATGAGAGCTGCCACGGGGGATGTAATGGGAAGCATTAACACTGGCTGATGGCAGACCTGGAGAGCAGGATGCTGTATGGGAGGAGTCTGGCAGAGAGGATGGTGTAGGAGGGCTGGCTTGCCCCCGTGGATGAGATAATATTTGGTCAGCCATGTACGTACTGGGTTGCTCATAACCATCCCGTCGCCAGCTCTCGAACCAGCTCTAAAAGGACCAGAACTCAGGGGCTCTTACAAAGTTAATGAAAACGGGGGGGAAACAATACTTTTCGTGTGTCACTCAAGTGCGGGCTGGAAGGAGGAGTTTTCCTGCATGAGAATTCTTGGAGATCCAAATATTTTCTTCTCTTGCTGGGGCAGAAAGTCAAACATACTGAAACTGTTCACAGGCTGAAATACTATGGGGGAAAATCAAGTTGAGATTGACAGAATTTTGGTTTCCTAACCTGAAGCATTGTTTTAGTTTTGATGCTTTATAGGCTTTTAGAAGTAGTATCTTAAAAATTGACATTAGAATTTTTAATTGAATTGAAAATTTTCCTATGCAAAATGATTAAATATTTACATATCCCAGCCACTTTGAATTAGAAAACCTTTCCCTGTAAAAACAAAGTCACAAACTGACCTTTTCTTGCCAGAAGCACACTCTAATAACTTGGCTTTTCTTGTTTAGAAAACAGAATTAAAAACCAACAGCAGTCTACCACTTCTCTGCTGAGCCCCAGCCTGGGGGATTAGCTCCCGTGGGAGATAACACCGTAACAAAGAGCCCACGTGTGCTGTGTCTTGCCACCGATAAATATATTTTTACCTCGGAGGCCATTGCTGTTCCAGGGAACCGGGTCTCGGATGCAGCGGCACAGTGGGGTAAGAAGCGAAGTACCAGGCGGGGATGGACAGTGCATCCCTGCTCAAAGCAGCGTCCTGGTGGGGTGTAGGAGGAAAAACCTCAGAGATCACTGACTTACGGGCTCTGTCTGCCCTGGGAAATCTGTCTGGTAACTTATTTCCTACTGAGGCTATCGGATGAAGTTGTCTAAACTCCTCTTGTACCTATCTGGCACTCAGCAGACAGCAAGCAGTACCCTTAAGGGTACTCCAAAATTTCTGCCTACAGCCAGAAATACAGTTGGAACTTGTTGATGCCTTTCCCCTCTGTGCCACAGAAAGATGAGCTGTTGCGTCCTGTGTGAGCTGCTGCTTTGGCGTCTTGGAAAGGAAACCGCAGCTGAAAGTGTTGCTCTGAGCTGCTCTTTGGAGGACGAAGGCGGAGAGGACGGTATTTGAGTTTGCAGCGAATTAGTAGGGCAGGATGGGGCTGTACGGCTAAACAAGGCTAAGAGGAAAGGGGTTGTGGACACTCGGAGCTTGCTGAAAATCCAGGAGCAGAGCTGAGCCAGCAGAGCCCTTGGATAGTGTGCCACAAGGGCTGACTTCCCAAAGCTCCCCCGAAACATACTGAAAGGAACATGCTTGAAGGAGATGCGCTCCATCCCTGAAATCACAAGTGAGAAGAGAAACCCCAACCATTTTGCTGAGCGCAGAGGACCCGGGGGCAGGGAGAGGGGCAGGTCGCAAGAGGAGGATGGATGGTGCAACCTCAGCTTATCGGCTTCGTTATCAGAAGTCACCACACGCCGCTCCAGCCTGACCCCGGCAGAGCCCAGGACTGCAGCCACGGGTCCACTCTCAAGCCAGTAACTCAGCGGCGCATGGTGGGGTGTCTTTTAGAAAGCACTCCTTCCTGCAGTAAACCAGCAGGCTGTTACCTCCCCGGGCATCTGGTCCTGCCAGAGGAAAGAGGAGCAGGGTCAGTGGTCTGTGTGGCTTCGGTAAAAATGATAGCGAGCAAAACGCTGCTGGGAAATGATAACCCCATGGTCTTTTTCTGGCATCGTGTCGGAAAAGAGAGACAGCGGTGTGATCCCTGGCAGTGCGATCCCTGGCAATGCATGGGAGAGCCTCAGCAAGCTCCCTCCAAAAAGCCAGAGAAAAATTAGATCAAAGCGATCCCCATCACCCCTAAAACACAAAGAAGGGGGGACAGAGCCATAGATTGGGCGTTACAGTGTCCAATTCCTGTCTGGCACTCTGAGAGGGGGAACTGCGCCCTGGAAAGGTGGAGGCGTTTCTGGGGTGGTGGCGAGGGTCCAGGAGAGCCGAGGGGAAGGGGGAAGTCAGTCCCTGTATTGGGTGTAACGGCTCCCACGTCTTCTCCTCCCTCCACCCAAAATCAAACAGAAACACACAAATGAGATTTATACCTCCCTGAACAATGTTAACTGCGAATGGTACTAATTAGCGCTCCTCTAAATGGCAGTGATTAGTTTACCAGCTGATGGAAGATTTACTCTAGATTTTTTTTTATTAAAAAAAAAAACCCAAAACACAAAACCAACACAACACACACATGAAATGCTATTTATTTATTTATTTTATAAATTCCTGCCGCTGGTTGTGCTGAAAATGTGACTCACGCAGCGGGAGCTGAAACTGGAGTGGCTCTTCTACCGAAAAAAAAAAAAAAAAAAAAACAGATTAAAGCACAGGAAACACAGCTTGTGAGAACAGGCAGGCGCTTCGAGAGCCATTTGCGACACCAAGTTAACAAATAACGCCGGGCTCGAAGTATGATAAATTAACAATTTTAAAAATAATACAACTTCCCCCCGTCACCTTGCGAGAGCGGTTTTTCCGTGCCGCTCCGCCAGCCTTTCTCCACGTCCTCGCGTTTGCCGAACTGGTAGGTTCCAGTTGGGTCATAAATCACTGGATGCGGGACGTGCAGCGAGAGGGAGGTGGCGGATGTGGATGTCCCTCGGCTTTCCCTGCCCCGGTGTTTCGGAAGGCGAATCCTTTCTAGAGCTCCGCGAACCTCCATCACTAATCCGCGCCTGCCTCCCCTTGGACAGGCCTGGCCACTTCCTTTCCCAACAGACCGTTGGGGTTGG
>VZSZ01003187.1:1655055-1674057 GCA_013398815.1 Ibidorhyncha struthersii | reverse complement strand
AAAAAGGGGGAGGAAAAAAAGGGGGAGGAAAAAAAGGGGGAAGAAAAAAAGGGGGAAGAAAAAAAGAAGGAAAGAAAAAAGAAGGAAAGAAAAAAAGAAAGAAAGGTATTTCTCAAAGCCAACATCATGAACTTAAAAAAACCCCAAACCATGGAGCACTGCATGTGCATATGCAGTTTTTCAAAATCAAGTACTTCTCATTTACAGCTTAGAAAGGTAAGGGTTTTTTTTGTTTTTAAAAAAGTGCTTTAACTTTGATTCAGGTTACAGAGCTACATATTTGGAAAAGAACCCAAAAGTCCACATTAGATTTCCAAATAAAATACACATTACACAGAAGAAAACTCACCGTATTAAACCAAAACTTCACAATTGGTGCATGGTAAAATGCATAAAATTTCTGTGTAATTGGAAGTCTCTTAGGTTTTGCTGGTGTCTCCATATCATGCTTTTCTGAAGTACTGTCCAAGATCCTTACTTCTTTAAACACCTCCTAAAATGAAAGGACTGTCAACTTCACATACAGAAATACACTCATTTTAACTCTTCCTTTAATTTAAAAATGTACAGGACAGTTAGAAATATTGTTTTTAATATCTCCCCCTGCCCCACATTACCATAGGTATTTCATCTGCTGCATTCTGGAAGTTGTTTTCACTGTCATCCATTGCCATTTGATGTGCATCTTGAGATTGAGGAATATGTGACATTTCAGCCTTGGTCTTATATTCCAACAGCAGTATAGCAGGAGGGAGTAAAATACTCAGTATCACCTGGAAAAGATGAAGATTAAGTGCAAATAGTTCACAGCTACATTAAAGTATCAGAATACACCAAAAACACAGAATATCCTTTGATATTATCCAAATTCCACTTGCTTGTTATTGAAAAAAAATATGTAGAAAATTATTAGTTGTTATTACTTATATACAGACTTAAGAGGCTAAGATCACATATAAAGAGTGTTTCTTGACTTGAAGATACAGAAAAGGGGAAGAATCAACAAATTCCAAAACTGAAAGTCACTAGAAAGAATGTACTCCAAGCCTGAAAATCCAGGTGTTGTTTACACTCTGTTCTTTGATCCACTCCCAGAAACTCTGGAACTATGTACTGTAAAGGCGTATTCAAAAAGCATATACAAGTCAAGGTTGTGGGTTCTGTTTTTTGGGGGGTGGGGAGGGTGGGGGCTGTTTTGTTTGGTTTGGGGATTTTTTTCAACTTACGGTAGAAAAATGAGCTAAGGTATGGATGAAGAGAGTAAGTGAAAGCTATTTATTGTCATTAGCCTGTTACAAAGCAAGCAAGAAAATGGTTAATCAGTTATCAGAGGATTTTAGTAGGTCACAAGTTAAATGATGCTTGTAGATATTTTGTAGGAAAGTTTTATTTCATTATATTCCTAGCAACAATTAAGGTTTGGTACACCATCTCAAAGAAATATGCAATTTTGGTTGAATTGATCTATAGCACAAAGGGCACCATTGGAAAACCTGTCCCCGATTTGCCTATACTTGTTTCATTCTGTGCCCTGCTTTTGCTCAGTTTCTTCCTCCAAAATAGGATATACACAAAGCTTTTCTACATCGTCTTACATGCTGCCTGTAAAAAGCCAAAATGCATGAAACTATATTCTTTCAGCAGCTTTCTTCTGTCTGTTAAGGTTTTTTACCACTATGTTTTTAGTAGTAGATTAGTATTCACATGATCTCTTTAAGCCTCTGATGAAAGGCTACTTGCCTGTTTTTTTTTGCCTTCTACATTTCTGTACCTTATTTGAAAAGATAATAGAGTGTCAAAAGAAGAGTTAACAATAAATACTTCCAATTTTGATTATGTTATAGGAGACTTTTTACAGGATTTATTAACATAAGCTATAGTTGTGAAAGCTTTATACTTTGTGAAAGCATTTAAACACATGCTTTCCTTCCATTTAAACATAAATTCTGTTGATCAGAATTACACCAATAAACTGCAACAATGCTTACTTTGTACCATGAATTCTTCCTCATGTTCAGCCTTCCCATCCACATATCTGATAACAACATCTGTGTACAAGTATGTGCTACAAACGGACGAAGCCTTGATGACACTGCTAGCTTCAGACAAGTTGAGTTGCTCCAATTTTTAAGCTCATAGGTTAGTAACTTCATTGCCATAGTTTCATCTTGTCGGAAGGACTGTTCTAACAGTTCAACTGCCAGTTGACCAAACTCACTAGAATGAAGAAAAACCAACAAAACAAAATGTAGTATCTATAAAAATGACCTTGAGTTTAGGTTTAATTTTCCTGTACAATCAAATTCCCAGTAGCCCAACTTGAAGGGACTATTACCTGTCTCTTCTGGACAGATATACTGTACAGTGATTTGTAACTACAAAATGTGAATCTGTGACTTCTATTAAAAACATATACAGGCCACAAACAGCTGTTAAGACATACAAGACATTACATGGAAGTAAGCAAATGGCACATTCACTGTCATTTTAATTTAACTATAAATCATGACTTGTAACACTCCTCAACAGAGAGCAATATCTAATATAAAACTTCTGCTAGATTGCCACTTAGCCCTTTTTGCAAAAAGGAATTGGCTTCAAGTATGCTAATAGAACACTTAGGGGTTTGTTCATATATAGGCCACTACTTTTATTGTAAATTTCAAGAAAAGAACTTTAACTATACAAATGGAATTTACTTGGAATACTGTTTCAGTTCTTCTGAAGTATCATCAACAAGGTCACTTTGTTTTGCTTCATATGCCATTGAACGATACACTTTGCAAGCAACTAAGGCTTTCGCCATGGACTCCTCCCCATGCTGCCAGAAGAAGAGGGCCATCTTCTGCCTCTTCATTAACACGGCCCAAAGTAACAGCTCGTTGAGAGGATAAGCAAAACGTCTCATCTCAGGATCATCTATGTCTACTATTTCATCTTTGGTTCTTTTCTTTTTTCCCTCTTCTGCACCAGTGTCAATCTTTAAAATAAAATCAGAAAGTTACATTTTAAATCTCTAAACTTGTTCATTACATAAATTGAAATAAAATGCTGAGTAATCCAATATCAAATTATATAGAACTACAAAAAGAAAAATAAATTTCTAAAGACTTGACAAGCAGGTGGAACTTCTGTTCAAAAACTTCAGTTGAGTCCAATTCATTTTAATGACCAGGAGACTGAGTTACTTTGATTTACAGATCAAAAGAAAGGCAGTAGCTAATATACCTACGTACAAAAGAGGAAATTCATGGAGACACATGGCCAAATCCTGCTCCATTTACAAAGCCATGTGAGTCCCCCCAGTGCTAGAACTGTGCCAAAGATAAGTTTTTTGCTCCCTAACATATCAAAGCTTATTCAGAAGACTACTATACAGAAAGTTAAACACTCTTCAGAGAATCCTGTAAGCATGCTAGACAGTTTATAAACAATCACAAAAGCAAGGCTGAAATTCCAGCTTTACCAAAGTCAGTAAAACTGCTGTTAGTTTCCCACTTCTGTGGCACCTGGATTTCAACCAGGTTCTCCACTCTTCACTACTTAAAATAAACCCAGCCGTGTTCCCCTTGCACATCTGTACCTTTGGTTTGTATGGCTGTGCTGTTTTGATGAAGTGATTATGGCGCATTTTTTCTTTCTTGTCTGCCCTGTTACCAAAAGGCTCATGGCTTTTACACATCTGAGGAGTAGTATTTGAAGGATTTCGCCCAGATCGCTGTAAAAAGAATAAGGGGAAGGGGTTTGTTTTACTTTCTTTACTCTTAACTACTTTGCATTATAAAATCACCTGTTTATAGCTAGATACTTAGTTTGCAATTAAACAGCTACTCTGCTACCGAAACAGTGATGAACTTATATAACAGCAACAACCACAATTTTCACCAGATATTTAACAAGTTTTTTGGTTGCTTTGGGTTTGTTTTTTTTTTTTTTTTTTTTTTTTTTAGAAGAAGTCACAAAGTAGGCAGCTACTCTTGTTGCTTTACAAGAAGCTAAGATATCTGCATCCCAGGCCCTGGTGAATCTGCATGTTTAGTGCTCATTCTTCCCCTACTAGTAGGAGAAGAGGGAATAACAGAGAAGGAATTTAGATCTGCTAGAATAAGGAGCAAGAGAACAAAACCTTTTGTTTGTCTTCCCCAAGACAGATACTAGCTGCCCTCATAGGCCTTACTACTGCCTTTAAAACAACCAGCCCATTGACAGGAAGAACAAAACAATATGGATCCAATTTTCCTCCAAAATACATACTTTTTTTTTTTAACTGAGAACATACGAATCAGCATGTCCTGTTATCCAACTGCTACATACCCGATTGTTCCCACTGAGACTGTTGTATATAGCTCTAAAGCGTTTTCTTGTATAGGTGCATCTATAGGTTCCTCCCATCAGATATTCAATAACCAGCCCCACATCAATCAAGTTGATTTTATATCCTGGAGGAAGATTTCCCTAGGAACACAAAAGGTATTTTTAGTTTTTCAAGTTATAATCTTAAACTTGCTCAGAGGGTTTCTACATGTCACACCACACTCTAAATAAAAATCAAATTAAACCTTTCATGATTAAAAAACCCCAAACATCTACATGGGTTAATATTTTTCAGCTTCAATAAAGACAAGGTTATAGCTGCTTTTCTGTATGTTCTCCCCTAGGAGGGTAGATGCTTATTCTGTTGGGGGGGCGTGTGGACTGGTTTTTGTCTGTTGTTTTAACAGCCAAAATTAGTCCTAGCTGGGAGTATCAGCTTTCAACACCCCCCACCCCCCCATCCCAAATAACAGTCACACGTAAGATGAAAAAGACAGCACTCATGGGGTTTAACATCTTTCTGGCAGCAGGGCACTAAGCGTACAACAAGTACTGAGAACAACAGAATGACTGCAGAAATAGCCCATTATTTACAATAAAACCCAATTAATAAACCTAAGATTAAATTAACAATCAAACATAAGAAATTATGAAAAAAACTAACAGTGCTAGTTTGACAGATTTTTATGTTTACAGCATACCTGTTTGACATCCCGGACAAGATGAAAGAGTGTTGGGTTAGTTGGACCTTGTTTCTTTATAAAAAGAGGGGAAAAAAATTTGGAATGAGAAATTAGAGTGCAATGACAACATGAAAAGATTACAGCAGGAGCCAAATATTTTTGCATGTTGGCTAAAAAAAAAATAAAAAATCCCTAGTTTTTAATCAAACAGTAGCCATCAAATAAATGCAAATATTTCAGACTACCATATTAGCTATAGGCTATTTCCTTTTTTGTTTCATTTACTTCTGTTTTAATTTGTCACATATTTAATACACCCATAGTTTGTCCAAAAAAGGAAAAAACCCCAACCCCAGAATGCAAACAGCAGCATTATAGGGTTTTTTATATTATTAAAATATAATATTATAGAGACTAGTTTTAACAAATAAATATTTTAATTTACAGGAACACACACAGACTGATATTCATGCTTACAGTATTGCAGGATCCATAGTAAAATCTCCCTTCCTTTTTAAATCTTTAGTCTGAACATTCCCTCTTTTACCAATTTAGCAAAGTGGATTTTTCTTCCATCTCTGATTTCTTGTGAGTGCATGAACTGTTACACTTTTAGACATATGGTTACCCTAGCTGCCATACAGAACTCAAAGCACATCAAGTGTGTAATAGCAACACCATAAAGGGTTAATTAAAAAAAAAAGCAAATAACAACATGTGATCACGTTAGCTTTATTAGCTAAAGAATTCCTTCTTTTTTTGTCAAAAGCAGATAATGAGAATATAACATAAATCTAAGTCATATTTGTGTACCACTCACATTAGCTACTTTTTGGTGGAAGGTTTTTTGTTTTGTCTTGTCAGATACTTAGTGTTCTACAAAACTACTTTAAAATTCTTATATCAACAGCTACAGCAACAAATTTTTTTGAAGTAATATTTATAACTATTCAGGTTCACAAAATAAACTACTTTTTACAACTATTATGATAATATTAACTGCTACAGATAGAATTAATCTTATGAAGCCCTGACAATACTATCTATAGACCTCACATTTTGCACACAGGTTTCACCTATCTGACTTTCTCTTGTTCTCTTCCCCACTGTTGTTTACACATTTCGTATGTTCCGCAACAAGGCTGCAATTTTCCCTTCAGTATCTATCCCCTACATCAGACACAGATGAACATCCTACTGGCAAACTATTTCTGGTATCATTTCTGAAGAGCCAGAAAGCAACTGTGGCACTACAAAGCAGCTAGACAGCATGCACTTCCCAACTCTAACCTCACGCCAGGAAGCCTTCTCTATCGACACCCCATGGCCTTCGAACTGGTGCATGTGACCTAGTATCCAACACACTGAGCAACTATTAAAAAGCAATCATTCACTTACTGTGTTATAAAGTTCTTCCAGCCTGGGAATTGTAAGAAATTTGTGCATGCTTACTCCATTTTCAATCAGAAGTTTCACAAATGCAACTCTATCCATCACAAGGGCATCTAACATAGCCTGTTCCAGAGAGCCAACCTACAACAAATAAGTAACAAAGTACAGCCTGGAGAGAACTAGTAAAACGAGGCATCACAAAAGTAAGTGTACTTAGATTACATATCAAACTCCTTCATTTATAGGGCTGGGGAAACCTTCTACGTCTACAAATACAAAGATGTCACCCTTGATTCAGAAAAATCCCCTGAACTTCACACAATTACAGGATGAGAGAATATTCTGAAGACTTAATCGGCAAGTCTTACACTCTTCCATAGGTATCTCCTACTGACATGGGACTAAGTAGACATTTGGTTTAACACAGTTAAGCTGTTCTCATAGATTGATATTAGATGAAACAGAAAGACATAAAACATTTTAAGCACAATATGCTTCAAAGACCATGATGCTTACAACCATCACTGCTATCAACAAGCCTCACATTATGTACTTTCAGCTGCACACTTGTGTAAGACTGTGTTTTATTTTTACAGTAATTTGGGAAAAAGGCAATGTAGTTTTCAAACTAATTTGCAGACTACAAGAAACAGACATTTTGTCCCCCTCCCCTCAAAAGACACTGCAGTGCTGCCAACAGTAGTTAATATATGCATTTTACTAGATGCTTCTTAAGAACTTCCTATAGCCATGCAACTGTAAGGAAGAAAGAGCATCTAACATGAATTCAGCTTCCACCTTTTGCAATGTCTTTTCTCCTCTAGTTATTAAAAACACTTAGGACATTTCTAAGATTTTTGGACCATTTTCAACTACACAATAACAAAATAGCCGTAAGACTATGCAGTATGCAAAAATTACTGTCCTCAAAATAAATGTGTCAGTATTCTACAGTCTCTCTCTACAAAAATCAAAAGATTAATTCCTTACAGTCACTTGAGCTTCTCTCTTAGAAAATATTCCGCTTAATGAGGACAATTACATACCAGCCATTGTTGCCCATAAACAAAAACATGATTTTTGGCTATGTCAACTCTATCCCACGCAAGTGTAAGAACAAGTTGGTCAAAAGCAGATGCATTCGTGCCTTAAGAAGCAAAAACAATGAAAAAGTATTTGAAGTTAATTAAAATATAATAAACATTCTTTCTTCCTAAAAAGGCCAAATCAAGCAATCCACCACATATACTGTATATTTCATCATTTATGAAACGTTATGGTATATACAATGAGAAAACAGTATTATTTGCTTAAAAAAGATTCCTACAGTTTACAGTATTTTAGAAATAATCTATCATATAAACACTAAACAGCAATAGCTGGAAATTCCAAATGCTCTTAAAATTAAGTCTCACCTTTTAACAATGCTGTAAGTATCGCAACATCAATGTCCTGGTGTTCGTCTGACCCAATATGAAAAACTGTAATCTGTCCAAAATGGTAAAATGGGGAAAACATATTTTAAAATTATTTTCAGGCAAAGGTGATTAGCTCCAGTCTTTTACACCAGGAATTGAAATACATTAAAAAGTCACCTTATCTTCAATGCAATTTAAGCCTACACAACTTACCTTTAGTGTGTACTCTATTGTTTTCCCAACTGGGTGCCACGCAAGACAGTGTTTTATGAGAAAAAGCATAGCAGAAACCCTTTACACTCTTCAATCAATTTGAACTTCTTTTCCCACTCTGATTACAATTCTCTATTGTCTGTAAACACCACACAGTATTTTGTTTACCTCTCCAGTTCATTCTACATTGTAAGATTAATCTGCCAGCAAACACATTTAGCCGAATATGAGTTTTAAACCTTAAAACAGCACAATATCATGTCCAAATGAGACACCAGTACCTGAACTCAGGCTACATTATAAAGCTTTATAAAAAGTGCTTTTGCTTTAAGCATACAGTGATAATAGACCTTTGTTAGTATAGTCATAATTAAAAGACAAAAAAAAAAGTGCAAGGAAAGTCCCAAGGTTGTCAAAAATCAAAGAAAGATAAAAGGACAGCAACCCAAACACAAAATACATCCACGCTATAAATAAACCAAACAGAGTTGGAAACAATGACAAACTCAGATTACCAGAAATAATCACAAGAATTAAGTCTCTCTTGGCCATGAGATAAAAGTGTACACAAAACCTGTATCTGACTATCTTCTATAACTGGAAGATCCACTATGTCCAGAAAAGATTTTTGAAAGACTCGATCATAAACAATACTGAGATACAATTTAGTATTACATCCATAAATGTATGCACCTTGCATAAAAAAAAATTATGGCAAGATCTACTTACAAGTTCTTTTTTTTTCATGCATTCCAGCAGTGTCTGGAACAAATGAACTGCTTCACTTTGACCAAAGTTAAATGTCTTTTTGATGGTTGAAATGATTTCAGGCTCAGCACCCTCAGGAACATTCCTGAGATTGAAACAAACAGGAAGACACACTGTTATACATGAACAGTAAGAACAACAATGCATTTAATTAGTTTTAACATGTCCATTCAAAGTCCTGCTATCTATAAGCATATTACTGTTTCAGTGTCAAAAATCTTCGGTAACCTTTAAAAGAAGTATAGGTCGCTTAATCTACAACCTTCTACTACTGCCTCCTAAAAGTAACTCAGCTTGTCTCCCTTTCCTTCCCATACCCATTTCTGACATACACTCAACTAAAAGGTTTTGACACAAAATACTACGTACTCACCCCTCTGAATACGACCTGCTTCTGATCTTACTATGGACAAAGCTGTTTGGTTTACTGCTACGTTAGATCCCTGCCTCCTGGTTCTGAGGCAGTCCCTGCAACAAGGACCCAATATGTTTAAGGATTTATGCAAGTCTGACAACAAACTAGAAACCACTAAGTATTCTGGAGCCCAAGCTCCAGCCCTTTTACTATTTGGAACTACACTTGAAATAGACAAGTGTTTTCTACACTGAACAGAAGTATGTAGGAAGTTCAGTTTTAAGACTACTCAGAAGAAACCATATAGAAACTCTTTATGATCCCTTTTCAAGAAAAGTTACTACTACGCAACAGCTAACTGCATGAAAATATTTCCATTCAATGGAGTCAAGTGCTATTTTTGAGCATTTTGGTAACATACTATTCTCTATATTATTCTCAGATCTCTGGAAGGTCTGGTCAGCTCTGACTTCTGCTAAGCAAAACTCGGCTGTGCACACTTAAGAACAGTCACATTTATCACTTAAGTTACTGTGGCTTAGTTAAACTTTGGAGTTGAAGCAGAGCATTTAAACTGAGAGCTGGGTCCTCTAGTTATAATGGTGTAACAAAATTACTGCCCATAAGTGAAGTTACACACGACATGTTTCCCTTACTTTAGGATATAGGTGTGTACACTTTTGCTATCGTTTTTGTAAGTATGGCTAAAGCAAGCATACGCTACAGAATTTGGTGCAACTTGTACAAGGTATGTGGGAGGAACCTCGGACTAGAAAAGAAGTCTTGGTCTTTACCAGAGCTATTATTGCAGCCAACCTGGAAAGCTACATCACAGGCAAGATTATACTGTCTGCTTTTAGCTTTTGTCTTTCCACAGATAAAGCTCTTGCACAAATTTATTAAGGAATGGTCTCAAAACCCATCTATGTATGACTGATAGTTTGGCCAGCAGTGCCAGGACTTACCCTCCCTCCTCTGTTTGCTTGTGAACATATGCCAATATGTCTGCAGCTCTACCAGTTCCTTCACATACTACCACCGGCACAGGAGGACTTTCTTGAAGGAAGTCTAAAACTGTGAGTATGACGTTGGGGCCACCTTCGAATACAAGTGCCACCACAGGCACACCTTGGCCAATTCCTATAAAGTTGCAATTAAGTAATAAAAACCAGACAATGTTGTAAGTGTATAGGGAATGCTAAGATTGATTTTACATATTTAATAAATCAAGTATGTCCCTTCTATTGAGTAAATATTAAAATGCTGCCTGCCAGACATTTTAACTGTTGTTAATGCACAGTTTCAAGCACTGTTTATACTTTGAGCTGGAGGGAAAGCACTGCAAAGAAGCTGATAAATATAATGAAATACAGTCTACAAAACAGAAGAGATTCTTCACAGTGATACTCCTGAACAAATGTAGAAAAGTGAACATTTTTTCTTTAGGGAAGTCCCCTTCTACCTTCCCCCCAAATAGTTTCCAAAGATGACAACACGTATACAATTTGAACATAGTTACATGGAAACCCTCTACTGACAGGAAGTATTGCAAAAGCATTCCTAGAAGAGAAAAAACACAGATGTGTTGCTCCATAATTGGGAAAACACCAAAAGAAGTCATGGTTTCTTTGCACAAACACAGGTGATGTTTTACAAAATCAATTGCCCTATTGTGAAACTGCAAGTGATCAGTGTCAAAACCATGAATCAATGAGACCAGTAAGGCCTGACAACATACTAGTAACTCAAGTAATGTACATTTGCTTTGACAAAGCAAAACTGACACCTTTATTCAAAAGAACTTTCCCCTCTGATCCCAGAGAAATCCTAAATCTCCCTGTAATATCTAGGGTCCAGAGTAGCAGCTGAAATTTGCAAAATAAATCATTCAGACTTGAGACATAAACAAAAGACTAGTTTTATTATTTTCTCATTTAGATGTTTGGTGCAAGTACCTTTTTCATTAAAGCATAGTAACACTCAGCCCTCAGGGATCAGAACTACTTACTTGCATGGATCCGTTGCAAATTAATAGTTTTTTCCAGTTCTCTCCGCAATTTAACTTCTGCTCCGTACTTTCCAACTGTTCCATCATCCACCAGAATGAAATGGGAATGAAGGTTATTTAGGACGTTTAGTTTACTTAATGGGTTTAACAAGGTTTGATACGGAGCAACCACCTAAGTATAAGCACACAACAATGTCTTTTACTTATACAGATTCAAATTTGTTTCTGTGAAACTTCACTTTTTGTTGAGCCACCAATTCTTGTGTCCAGACAAGAAGCACTGACACATATAAGCATGCCTTGGGTAAGGATACACGAACAGCTGTAGCTCTTAACTTTGGGCAGGAAAGCAGTTAACTATCACAAAAGAATTCTGTTCTGAAGAATAATAGAGAAAAGATCCTTTGAAAAGGTTTCTTTGGGGAAAACTCATGACTGCTCTGGAAAAAAGTAGCATTGAAGATTGCATCAAAATTTTTCAACTTATTGTCCTCTGACAACATGAATTTTCTGTAATACTTTAGCTTTTTTTTTTTTTAATCTGATTCAGTAATATCAGTAGGGGGGGAAAAGGATTAAGTACTTGAGAACAAGCTCCTCCTGTAGTGCATTTGCATTTTGCAACTTGTTTACACTAATTATCTTGCATAAGTCACAGATTTCAATGTATCTTCATATTAAAGCAAGTACTCCAACGATGCAAAGCAAATGAAAAAACACGCTTGAGCAGATTTGTCAAAAAATATGTCAGGTAAATCATTATTTCAATTAGGTAATTTATCCTTACATCTCTTCCAACAAGGTCATTTCTGTTTTCAATCACTCCCCACGGAGCAATCCCAATAGTGCAAATCTTTCGAGATGATCTGGAAGCATGTTCTCTTAGAGCATCGCCAACATGTTTTGCAACACCTGTTTGTGCACAAAAAGATTTCAATGTCTTGTATTTCTTAATAAGACGTGACGTTCAACTGTTACATTAGTTAACTGGGCTTTTAAGGATCTGGGCAGTAATTTGAGACAACATCAAAGAAAAAGCACCATATTACATCTACCAGAAGGAAACAAAGTACTATGTATCACTAATCCAACAAAATAAATATCAGCCTAGTAAGAACTAAAGAGTTTACAGTACATTACTGTACTTGTTTTAATTGCTTTAAGTTTCTCCTCTTGCAGTTTCAAAAACAAAAAACAAAACCACAAAAAAACCAAAACTGAACAAAAAAAAACCCCACAACCCCCAAAAAACCCACTTTTGTGTTGTTTCTCTTCGCAAGACAAAACAGCAGCCCACTTCCAACTACACATGTTCAAAATGCGTTATTTTAATTTCACTTGACCAAACTCACTCAAATTTTCCTTGCTTTAAGATGAAGCTATGCCTCCATTAAATCTTTTGGCTCTTACAAACCATAATCCAGTTAACTCTGCACATTCATTGGTATTTCTTTACCTGTGTTCACTCCTCCAGTTATAATCCAGGCTCCTGTTGTTACTGCAGCTTTAATAAGACCTTTGCCAAGCAACTGTTTGATGCGTGGGTGAAGTTCAAATTTCTGCATGCCCCCATGTACAGATATAACAAGCTTCGGCAACTCCATCTGCCATTCTTTAAGCATAAGTTGCAGAATAGCTTCAGGCTTAGTGTCGTATGACAATCGCACATACTGCAGGCACAAGAAGAGGGTTAAAAGGTTCGTAAAAGAAATCATCACAGAATCAACGAGCAAAAATAAGAACCAGGATGTACTTCGGGATATATTTCCATAGCCAGGAATAGGATAAATGTAATTCACCTTCTCAAAACACAGGAGATGCAATAAATGAACAAGCTTACTTTATGTCCTCCAGAACTAAGGACAAGACAGTTAACAATTTTGAAAGCAAGTTTTCGAAAGGAAATAACTAAAGAAAGATTATATTATTCCATCCTACTAGCACAGTGACCTAGAAAAATGAGTCTTTAGGAAAGCACTGGATGATCTCTACCTTAGATGAAATTCAGAAATATTTTTAAAAGTTCTGCCATCTACCGGGGAGAGGCTTGCATGCCTCTTGTGAAAAGTTTTACAGAAAAACAGTTGCTTGCTTTTCTTCCCCTATTCCTGGTGGGAAGGAAAGCTACATTCTTTAATAGAAAACTTCCAAAACTCGCAGCTTTTTAACTTGCTATGTTTAACAGCATGAGATTAAGTAAATGGATTTAAGTAAATGGAGATTAAGAAATTAAGATCAGCTGCATCTTTAATATCAGCTCTTCAATAAGCCCTACCTGAATCAAGTTCTAACCAAAGTAACATCACTATTCCAATAAACTGGTTTTAGCAACCCCACTAGCACTCTGCAGAAGTAAGCACAGAAATGAGTACAGGCAGCTTGTTATTTCTGTGATCCTAGAAAAGGGTTCGCAGCAATTTTAGGCTATACTAAGCATACAAAGGAACACATACACTGCTATTACCAACATGAAAGAATTCTGCTAAGAGCCCTTCTCTCCACAGAGATGATCTCTCCAAGAGCACTGGACTCTTCCCGGGGGAGCTCTGCTGGCCGCATAAAGAACACAGCTCCCTCATTCAAGCACTTCATTTTGGCCATAGGAGCCACGCTGCATCAAAACCCCTTGCGACTCATAACCGTTTGAGCATTAAATCATTTCTACCACAACTAGAAATCCTTTACAAAATGCATGTGGAGAATATGTCAGAATTTCCAGTTTTCTAGCCTCTCCAGTACACGTGCACTTGTGAATTAAGAGTTGGTTTCCAAAACTTCAATTTATTGGTATGCTTGTTTTTAACTAACGTCCTCTCCCAAAAAACTTAGTTATTCTGATCAGTATGATTATGCTTCAACAATTTTGAACAAATCTACTAAAGCAGCAGATTCCACATCTCTCCGTAATTTTAAATTATTTTCCAAGTTTGAAAATTATGAATAGACGGTTAAGATAGCAGATGCTACTTAACAGGCCCTATAAAAATTTAGCAGTAGTGAGTAAGCAAGCAGCATAGATAAGCTGTATTTTAATGAAGTTTGAAATAGTGACACTGAATTCTTAACGTAATGTTTTGCTGAAGTGATTGTGAATTCTGATCAGCATTTTCAATTTGAAAGTAAGCTTGTCCATGAATACAACTAATTCTGATAGATCTGAGCAACTATTTTATGAAAATTAAATTAAAATATGGAAATCAGAATTAATTCAGATCACAATAAAAAAAAGTGGAATCATAGAGGGCACTGGTTTGTCACAATATGAATGACATTGTGTTCAGCCTTCAATTTCAAAAGTTAAATTAAGCATCCACCATCTATATCAACATGTTTTGAGTAAGAAAAAAAGAAAACGTCATACGTGCCTTAGCCCTGTAAGAATGAGAACCGCCTTGAAAGTTGATGACACCATAAGCATCAGTAGAGGTCTGTTCTGTATGTTTTTCCACTGACCATTCTTCTATTTCTTGACTATAGTTTTCACCCAGCTTCACATCGGAGTATTTCATAGCAAGACTTGCAGTAAAACAAGCATGTTGTCTGACCAAGCGGCCACAACAGCACCTGCACCCAACCATATCATTTAGAATACTTAAGTAAACAGTATTATTGGGAGACAAGAGAAAACTTTTTATCTATAACAGAGATATATCAGATTTAGAAAGCAAAGATTTTAAATATCATATAAACCTCTTTTCTAGAGCAAGCCTTGTTGCCATAAATATTTATAGCAAGAATTCATTACAACACATAATTATTATATAAAATACTGAAGCTCACTGAAATAGCAAGTTGGAGGCCAGAAGAAACTGAGTAGTCAGGACACAGAAAATTGTTCTATAAATTACTTGGTTTCAAAGAATCATTTATAACTCTGATCTACATACTGCAGACAGTTCTGTATTCACTGCTTGTATTTGTTTTATATCTAACCTTTCACTGACTTGTCATTTGCAATATTGATCAAAACTTTTTAAAACCGTATCATGAAAATGCTTGTTTAATGAAAAAAATATTAATAAGAACTCTTACCTTACAAGTTGCTGACAAATCTGACATCCTGGAAGGCATCTATAAGAAAAAATTAAATATATGAGTAAACTTGAGCTTCAATTTTAAGCAGGGGTGAGGCGGGTGACAGGGACAGACACACCCCAATCGTACCACTTCATGTGTGAAAAAAAGAGGTCTCCAGTAAATGGAAAACATGCTACCCAAGTTTGCCCATTTTTAACATGGTGACTTGTCTGTCTGTATTTTACATGACTGGCGTATACTTGGCAAGTAAAAACACAAACATGCAAAAGCTTCAGTCGGGTTTTTAGGCTTTGAACCATCAATATCTGAGGCCCAGGAATATTTCAGACTTGATTACCTGCAGTACTCAAACGGAAACATTTTGCTAGATGCCAAGAATTACTTACAGACCAGCATTTTCTTGGACTCATTCTAACTGTACATTGTTGTGTCTATTCTACAAATTCATCCTTCTAATATACATCCAAGTTGAACCGCCTGCGTGGGAAGGTTATTTGATCATTTCTGATTTGCATGTACAGAAAAAGACACATTTGAACAAACTTTATATAGTAGTGTGTTTACATAAATTTTATTATATAAAAAGAATTCCTTATTTCTACCCTCTTACATCTTAAACACTTTCAGTGTTTTCTTGCTAACAGCTTTCTTAACATTTAAAATTAGCATAGCAGATAAATTTATAGCACTGTTTTCCACAATTTTCATAAGCAGCCGTTAACCAATTATTGTTAAGAGCTAGTATGCAAAAGCATACAAATACAGATGTTATACTTAAACTGCTTTTAGACTTTGAGCATAAACAATTTTTTTAATTTTGCCCTTTATAGCAGTTACACTCTGCTATTAAACATCTACGTTTTTAATACTGAACTATAGCTTTAGATCTTCTTTAACAGTTATTAACATGTAATTATCTATACTAAAAGGTACTGATCAAGAAAACATACTGAATACTCCTGTCTACATTTGATTTATCTATGCACAATTCATGAACAACAGTATGCGATTCTTACAAACTGAAGGACAAAATCTGATGGGAAAGCTGTGAAGTCCATTGTATGCTACAAATGGGTTAAACTAAAAGGGCAAGTGTTGAAGATCATTTTGTTCCTTGTGAAATGCTCTGGAAATTTTAACAGCTTCCTAATTACTTTGTTTGCATTTGCAAATTTTCCATGTGCTACAATCATGGCTATAAATTCTAAAGGCTTCTCATGTCACACGGCTTAAAGGAATGTGGTGAATTATTTACAATAACTTAAAAATTTTACAGGATTTACTTTGTTCTCTCTCTGCCTAAAACCAAAGTTCTTAAAAGAAAAATAATACTCTGCCCCAGTAGAACAAGAGAGATTTATAACTTTTTTCATGGAAAAGATCGAAATAGAATTTTTCTGAACTTCAGAAAAAAGGTTTCTCAGCTGCTCTCAAATATATGATGCTAAAAAAAAAAAACCCAAACACAAATCTGATCTGAAATCCATAAGGACAATAGTAAACACTTTTGGGAAACAAAACTGCCTTAAAAATACCGATTTTGAATCTATTTTCAATTTGATTTTATTTAATCTGTAACACAGATGTCATCACTATGCATATCAAGTTCAATCATTGTAGGAACTCTTAAATTACATCTATAACACTTAGTGAAGATAAGTCTACAAATTAGGTATGTTAGAGGTACCACTAACTCACTTATTTCACATCTCTAATTTGGCATAAAATAAAAACAGCATGCAAGATATGCAAAACGTTCCTCACTAGTCTCAGCATCCCCTCTAGAAATATATTTCCCAATTTTTCAGCCTCATTTTTCCCTTACAGAACTTAAGGATGAAAAATTAATAGTTACCACATGCAATCTCTTGATACCCAAACTATTCTTATTTTATCTGTCTTCCCTAGAAGCTTTTGTTTTGTAACTCTTTCTCCCTCCACAATTCTTGTTTTTCTTTATTCTTCTCCGAGTTCTTCATCCCTTTTTCCTGCGCAGTCAGGTTTATTTTTACACTTCACCCTACGCTGACACTGCTGTTCTTTAAATTCCAATAGAGTACATCTCTATGAAACTTTCTGACTTCAGGACTATGCCACCAAAAAAAAAATAAAAAATTACAAAACCCCCACACTGTAGATATATCATAGACATCACTAGGAGGACTGGTAAGAAGAAGCAAAGAGAACTGGGAAACATGTGATTTCTGCAATGCCAAAGTACTTTCAGAGAAAAAAAAAAAAAATCCAAGCTAGACATCAAGAGTGACAGTACCCAGTCACAAAAACATTAACTAAAGACAGTATTTTATACAGATTGAGTAGTTTGTCCAAAAATCTATTATACACTCTCTTTACATTTAAAAAGCAGCAATTCTTGCATCATTTTTTATTTACCTGTGGGGGTCTTTTGAACTTGGTATAATATACACACACTCCCTCTTGGTGAAAGTATTTTCTATCCAGGATTTCTGGGACTGAAAAATAAAAAGTGTTAACAGTATTATAAAATACAAATCATACAACTTGGCAATGAAAAACGCTTTTTAAGGAAACAATAATTAGAACATGACAGGTTTTTTTTTATTTAAATATGAAGGCAACTAGTGTCTAACATAAAGAAGTCAAATTATCATTTGATGTTTTGCTGTCTCCCAAAACCTAACAAAACCATATATGACCCTATAAAAAGCATCTCACACTGCCTAAAAGTTGAGATAACCAGAACCATTATGTAACTTATTTTATACACAAGTCCCTTAAAATCCAAATATTTTTCAAAGCTAACATTTAAACAGCAAAAATGTACAGTATCCAAATGAAGGTGTACTAAAAAACCCCAAACATTTTCAAAGTATACCATTTACCTACCTTGCTAAGAAAAAAATAAAAAATCAGTTAGGGTTTTTTTTTTTTTTAAATTAACTGCACTACACTGAGATAACAGTAATTTAATCTATTTACCTCTTTAATAAAGTAACATTTCCATCTTGAAATTGTCGGTAAGGAAGTTTTCTAACAACACTGGCAACATTTTCTTGTAGCAATAAATAGGTCATAACTCTGGTTCTTCATCAAGAAACTTTTCATTTCAATAACCAAATTTAACTAGCATCTCTAAGCTGCGTTTTAATCTTAAACTTGAAACAAGTTGAAGTGAAATTAAGCATGTTTACCTCTACAAATGCTTACCTATTCGATTTCATTTCAGTTGCTTTAAACAACCATGTAACATTATGTTACCTGATAAACTCAGGATTACATGCTAAACAATATGCATAATGCCCAATGTCTAGTCATGTTTCAGCAGTACACTGATTTTTAGTAATTAAAAACAGGAAAAAAATCTTGGGATGCCAATTTGTACCTTATGCGATATTTCTTTAAATCCTTATTAAGATTACATTAAAATTTCTTCATTGCTAACAGCACACCCTGTTCTACATTAGAAAAATATGATAAATTTCATACCCATTCTATTTTACAGCGAGGGGAAAAAAGACTCATGTATATTATTCACAGGTATCTAAATAGAGGTCTGCAGAAACCATGAAGAAATTAAGGTGGGGTTTTTTTCAGATCTATTATAATAGAAGATTCAGTAAAGATGGATGGTTTTTCACTCACTACAATTTCAATACCAGTTTAAGATAATGCAGAGAAATTGTTACAAGTAAGATTGTACCAGCTAGTTTTAATATAGGTCCCCTGGAAAACTGCTCCTCAACTGCCCACCCTCTTCCTAAAGATTTCCCTGACTCAGCAGATCTTTCCCACATTATGCATCATGATCTCCTTCCAATTTTTTTTTTTTTT
>VZSZ01003187.1:1648466-1655048 GCA_013398815.1 Ibidorhyncha struthersii | reverse complement strand
TTTTTTTTTTTTTTTGTGAACTTTGACTATGAATCTGTCAAGACGACAACAAACTTGGCTTCAGTTTCTCTCATCGCATGAAGAGGGCCGCAGGTCTCCTGCAAGGAGGAGGAAAAGTTGCAGGGTACAGTCACTTCCCAAGTGAGAAAGAAGGGTAGGAGAAAGGTAGATGCACAATCCACAGGAAAGAATCATGGCAGGGAAGAGGAGCTGTAAACAACAGAATGAGCACCCACACCGTGTATTTTAGATTAAAATTAATATTTTAAACACCTGGAATAAATAGCCAAAGCCATTATTGGCTACTGTCCCAACTCCTTTCCCTATACATAGGAAAGAATACTGATGCAAAGGAGAAAGAAAGAAGGCCTAGCGAGGGAAAGTCAGGATATTAGATATTATATGCAAACGTGGTGTTATGAAAAATTCTATTTCATTTATGGTGCTTTTCCCTTCCCCTCTGCCTTCTCCTTTGGAGCAGAAGATCGAAGTGACTGACTCTTAACAGGCTTGTGAAAGAGAAGACCTCTTCTTCTGCCGTCCTCAAAGTTCCTCTCTAATCTTTCAGTAGTGTTCTGCTCAGTTTTTGGATAAGGGAAGAGAAGCACATCACTTTCCACAAACGAGCTGGGTATTTCCTAGGACAGCTGTGCCTTACACAAGCTGGGCTCAAAACAGCTTTATCTCTTCTCCACCTTTATCAGAAGATTAGCAGTGTTATAAAAATAAATTTGGTCTATGTATCTGTGTACCTTTATATATGCATATTCATACTATATGTAAAAATATACATATAATAGTCCAAAATTTTAGCTTCGTGGTCTCATAGTATTTTTTCAACACTATCAAGTCTTAGCCTTTGTGATATGAATCCTAGCTCTGGAAGCTGGTTTCTGCTTAGCTGAGTGTCCCCACTGTTTATATGGGTATGTATTTTTGCATTTCATTTCTTAAAACCGAGGTCTTGTACAGATCATTACTTTAACATTGCAGTAGTTTAAGCTTACATATGAACTCTGCAGATCCTCCAGAATATACAAAGATAAAGAGTAATTTAATACTTAAGTGTTTTAGTTAGCTGGCTAAAACCACACCTTGAACCAAGCTATCACAGGCATAACATGATAGATATTGAAATCTGAAGTATATAAACCACAAGTAATTGCGTCAATTGCTCCATGCAATATTGTTTTATTATTAAGTGGTGATCAAAGCTGGGGACAAGGAACATGGGCTCACAATGTGTAACACCACTTTTCATAATAAACTTCTGAAAATTAAAAAAAAAAAATATTAATTTTTATCCTAAAGAACGTACGGTTTTAACAACTCATCAAGGAATTCTCTCTATTCTTCAGCAGTGAAAGCATTTTCAGTACAGCGTGGGTACATCTATGCTATTTACACAGAGGATGCTCTACAACATTATTAAAACATACTTGGAACTTTTCATTTGGTAAAATTAGACTCTCTCCAGAAGCCCTCCGGTACGCTGATCAATCTTTATTGTAAGAGATTTTATACAGAACTTGCTAATTACAAGTCTTGTTTTCAGTTGAGGAGAGGGGAAAGGGGGGAAGGGGGGCAAACCAGAGAAGAGAGTGAGAGACATTTTCCCTAAATGGGTAAAGATCATATTGAAAATGTAGGAAGAACTGACACTGAGTATTGCCTTTCCTGTAAGTTAGAATTATTATTACATAATGTTCCTGTGATGACCAGGAAAAGGAAGATGACGAGAGGATACTGTTAAGATAAATTAGCTGCAGAAATTACCTCTAAGAAACACTTCCTTATCAGTTAAAGATTAAGTTAAAATAGATCAAGTCAGTAGTCGAAAATCTGTACGCAAGTTATCAGTCTGTTTTAAAAAAAATGCCTACTCTTAATAAAGCTTTGTAATCATCTTTACAGCTACACCTCTAAAACTCTCCTACCAGTAATGGGGCAACTTCTGCTGACTGGAGTGATCTGTTTTGCTAGTGTATTTTAGAATGCATACCTTACGTGATGGTTACAGGCCACGTGGGTCAGCTCTTAATTCAGTGAATTTGTAGTGCTGCTATTCAAGAAAAAGTAAAGAAAAGGGGGGGGGGGATAAAAAGGAACTATGAACCCTCCCCAAAAAACATGTGGTCAGATTTTAGCAAAAAGCACAAATAGTATCAACATATAATAATATATACTTTTCAACTATTTACTTTCTTTCCTTTCAAACTTGCACCTTGAGGAAAAACCCCTTAGCTTTCCAGACTCTCTCCCCTGCATTTCAAATCTCTCAAGCTAAATAAAATTTAAAACTTGTGAGAAAAATGTTAATATAATTATTATTGCTCCAGAACTACTTTCCCTATCTTTTTCCTACAGGTGAGATATCTACAAAAATTTCACCACATTAAGACCTCTAAGCAATCAACATTGGCAGGATCTCATCTGCAGGCAAAAAAACCCTTAACTTTTACTTTGTAGAAGAGGTACTACAGTAACTACTAACCCCTAGACCCAAAGTGGCCAGCAAGGCTTTTGCTCAGTCTTAAAAGCTGTACAGGATTACGCAAGATACCTCGTTCTGGTTGCACTGATTTCTGAGCAGACAAAGTTCACTGTCTTTCAGTACTTCTGAAAGAACTTCAAGAAACAAAAAAGCACGTAGATTTGATTCAATAAGCTAGAAGAGACAGACTCACCCTGGGATCATGATTAAAGGAAATATTTTAAACTATTGCCAATAAATAAGTCCTTTCATAACAGTTTCACAAGCGTTGAAATAATTATAATTGCTATTTGAAACAAAACTTACATGACTATTTGCTGAACTACAAACTCAGTAGAATGTGCCCAACTACAATACTTCCAACTTCTGGAAGTATCTAAATGACAAAATAATCCCACAACCTTTTACAACAATGGCTATTTTATCATAGCCATTTTAGTATTAGCTATTTTTGATTCAGCAATAGCATTAGCACTCCAAAGCATCAAAATAGAAATTATTTAAGTGTACCTGCTCAAGATGCAAGGAATTCCTTATGTTACCTTTACTGCAATTCATGATGGATACTTTTAGCAAGTCCCCTCATAGAATGAAACTTTTAACACAAAGTTAACTATAATTTAAGGTTTTGTACATAGCAAGTTACAAACAAAAAGAAGCAAAGTACAATATGAGATCAGGTCTCAAAAAAAAAAAGAAAAAAATACAAAAAAAAACAAAACAACTGCCTACTACTTTCCCCCCTTCAACTCACATAAGTGTTTATAAAGAGCCTTTTATTTAACATATTCAAATGTTGAATATAAGACAAATAAGATGACAAAGTTCTAGCAGGGCAGCAACTGATGGACAACAGTACAACAGAGCCTTATCAAACTACTGTGAAATTCTCTGAGTTTATCCAACAAGTTTAGTCTGAATTATTTTCTGTATAGAAAGTAAGCTTTCCTTTTGGCAAGATCTCAAAATAACTTGCATGACTTTCAGTGAACACAAATATGACAGGTATAAATATACTGTATAGCTGACAATCATGAATTTCATTTACAAAAGGATCCTAGTTTCTTCCTTCTACTCATTTGTAGTACTGTATACTGTTGGAGGCTTATAAGTTACAGAATATTTGGTACAAAACTAAACTGTTACTTATCCTAAATAATGTATCACTCCCAAACCTGCAACACTGCATACCAGCCTAGCAGTTCTGCTGACAATTTTTCTACAAAGCTGACTGGAAACTGAACTGGATTAAAAAATTAATACTCCAAACTGACTTTTGTGGAAGGCTGATGATAGAGATTTCAGTTACTGATTGCACAGATCTCAGTTTCAAACTTAGAAGTCATATCACTTTCTAAGGCATCTCATCTTTCAGCTTTCAAATCTTTGCTTACATTATATGGCAGTTCGATATATGCAATAGCTTTTAAAGGAAGAGATCTTCCAATTTTATTTGTCCTTTATTTAAAAATAGACTCTATATTCTTTCCCCACAGCCTCCGATTTTCCAGAAAGCTGAAGTTTCCATTTGGGCAAGAGAAAATACACGGAAAGTTTCAGGAAGCCTAAAAACAAGAAGATACAGTGGAAACCGCCTGCAGCAGGAATACTCAAGCTAGCACTGCCGTAGAGCGGTCCTACCCCTCTAGGTCATCCCTTACAGCCAACAAGATAAATTTTAAAACATTTCTGAGAGACACTCTGTACTGAGAACGTCCTTTAGCTTGCCTATTCAAGGAAATGTCCACTGACAAGTTACTGCTTCTTATACAACTATACATACTGCACACACTCTTTTCATGATGTACAAGAGGATCTCTTATCTAAGAAACCCACTCCATTAGCCAAGCACGTGCTATACCATGGGACTGAACTGTGATCCCTGACCAGCCAGCTAACCCCGAACTGAGCGCTGGGCTCCTGCAGCTATAGCTGAAAGGCAGAAATTCCAAACAAACCTTTATCTTACTGCTTTTAAACTCAATAGGTTGAATAAAACCAAATAAAGCAAAACAACCAGGATGAATATGATATCCAATTAAGTTAATTCCTATCAAGTAGTGTAGAATTCATAAAACTTATTTTGGGAAGAGGTGCCATAAATAAAATGTACACAGCTCTCATGGCAAAATTTCCAGCAGGGCCTTCAAACCCTTAAGGCAGTAAGAACTGTGCTCCAGGCAAAAGTACCTGGACCTGTTCTTAGTACAAATTAACTGAATGATACTGAAAATATGCATTCCAGGACGAGTCAAGTAACTAACCTGCTGTGTATGGGGTGGAGAGTTATCTGAAAGACAGTTATGCCTACGTTTCCCAAAGAAAATACCTAAAATTTTGTATTAAAAATGCTAGCAGAGCACAACTTAGTTCCTCAAGGAAACATTTAGCATTTGAAGAAAGTCTTCAGAACTTCAGCTAACATTAAGTAAATAGCAGATGGGAGGAGTAAAGAAAAAGGTAGGCAGTTTGATGCCATATATTTGCTAACGTTTGTTTTAGACTCTTGGCTCTAGCAAACCCCAGACATTTAATTTACTTGCTTTCCTTGCAATTTAAAATTACATACCTCTGTAATTACTGTTTGGGGTTTTTTGCTTTGGGTTTTGGTTGGTGATTTTTTTTAAAGGAAGGGGGGGAAGAAAACAAAGCATTTAGCCAGCTAGTATTATGAACTATATTTAAAAGACACTCTACTGAAGAATAACAGCACTGTCTGTCCAGAGACTACGCAACACATACAAAAAGCTTACAAAATTCGTTCCTGAATCAGTAACTAGAATACCAGTCAACCTTACCAATTTTTTAAGTAGCTTGTATAGAAGGTATGGATATGTGCAATACTAGAAAGACAAAAAGGCCCAAATATTATCACAATGCCAAATGATATTTATACAGAGCGCTTTAATGTATCCCTGTGAAGTATGTCGCTCTAAATGAGAAAGATTGTGCATTAATCTTAAATTGTTATTTAATCCACTACAAATGAACACTTTTGCAAGGATATTTTACCTGCAGTCCTCATCAGGATTATTTCATTATTATTCTGAAACAACTACCAACCTCATCTACAAGAAAAAAATCGTTTCATTTATTTTTTCCCCAAACCCATTGGGGCATCTCTTGTCACAGAACCCAACCGGCTCAGAGACAGACAGACCTATCGTGCAGGAAAGGTGTCTCTGCTATGTTGAAGATCCTGTTCTGAGCAGAATGGTTCACCTGGATTCATTTGACTCATAAGAAACCAAACAGCTCTAGTTTTCTGGGTTGAAAGACTTCCCTAGAGAAAAATATTGCTACGGTCCTGAAAATACATTGCTCAACGGCAAAAAAAAAATATTGGTTTTGTTTTAAATAAAAACTGTTGAGGAAGAAGGGAAGGAAAAAGGGCAGCCAGAGAAAGTCTTCTGTCAGTTCTCCTGCACACTGTATTCAGAAGCAGACCTGAAAAGAGCCAGCCAGTGAAGATATCAATCTTCGTATCAATGGCTCCCTTAGTGCTGAAAACAAAGCTTCAACAATCCTATTCTTTATTAAACAGTTCAGGAGATTTGCTCTGAACAGTTTTCACAGCAATCCAGGTCTCTAACAGAGTAGCTATTGTTTCATCAATTTCTTCTCTGACGTAACACACTCACCACCGAACTCGCCAAATCCACATGCAGTTTTGCATGCAAGAATACTTGGGATTTTTCAAAAAGGATTTTTACAGCTCTCTCAAAATTGACAACAGTGATTCCAATGTGGTATTTGGAGAACAGGCTGCTTCTGTGGGAATTTTTTCACCAAACAATCACAAAGCATAGTTTTTAAGTTGTTTGGGGATTTTTTCTTTTTTGTAGATTCATTTCATTCAGAAGACTACAAATTCATATACAGAATTTAACATTCTGAAGTTGTTATTTTTAATACTGATGCACCAGAATAAACCCACAGACCCAATATATTCAGGACATTTTTATTACATTCAGACTCAATCCACTTTACCCACGTTATTGGGGAAGTTACAAGATAACTGCAGTATAGGCCTTTCAGTGGGAAATTCAGAGCAAATCCAGCATATTTTAAAATAAATTTTAAAAAAT
>VZSZ01003187.1:1635966-1645966 GCA_013398815.1 Ibidorhyncha struthersii | reverse complement strand
CAAGACAAAACAAGAATCTACTGTAGTACAGTTCACCTACTGTAGAATTACAAAGACTTAAGCATTTTTAAATTCAGCTCACTAACAAAGAGCTACTGGATTCAGTTACACGTTCATTGCCTGTCAAGACAGAGAAGTAGCTCTCCTAACAGAGCTAGCCAGGTCCACAGTTGCTCAAGAGTGCGCGCGGACGACAGCCTTCATCTCGGGGCATAAGTAGCCTGATAGCATTCTAGAGACATCCATGTACCTACACCATTATCAGAAGATAAAGTTCCCGGCTAAAACTATTTAAGTAGTTTCTGTTTACTCTAGAAAAGTGCAAAGAAGGAACTTAACTGGGTTTATTTAGGCAAATGTGAAAGCAGCTAATTACCATTTGAAATAATATAATGCTTATTTAGGCACTTTTAAGATAAATTTCCACCCCCAGATTTTTGAGGGGAACAAACAGTTATTTGAGCTACTGTATTTTATTTTGTTGATCTCTCATGAGGTTAGTCTTACATAAAAATTGAGCTATCACAACCTCATACTGACGGCTGAAATACTGCTTTACACTGATTTTCCCATTAGCGTTCAACCATTTTATTATTAGCAAATTTTGAAAGTCTCAACTACACTCTTACATCCCTCTTCATGAATGTTTCTTTGAATATTAAGCCAGAGCTGTAAAACCTACACAATGCAATGTATTGTGAGAGAGCTTAAAGTCATTCATTTTATCTCCAAGTCAATATTCAGGCTGCTAAAATGTACCATTTTATTGCACCACTTACTAAAAGCACTACAAAGCTTCTTATCACACCATCCTCACATGCACACAGCACTGCTAATTAACATAGAAGCCCAGGCATCCTAATGCCTTAACTACTGATTTAAACCAAGGTCTGGCTAGCTCTGATGCAGGAAGAAACAGAAGAATGTCCTTTGGAGTTCCTCTTATCCTAGTCTTACAGGGTTGCCTCAGCAAGCTCAAGTCCCCAAGCTAAGTATTCAGCTCTCAAATCAGAGGCACAAAGCTCTTATCAAATACTTGTATGGACTTGAAATACTCTGATTAATCAAGCTGGACAATATCAACTAAAAAGCAGAATAATCTGTGGGGACAAAAACTCCCTTTTTGCTCTAGCAGGGAAAATTAAATATATTTGATAAAAGGAAGATAAACTCAAGAAGAAAAGGAATTTGAAACACCAAAAAAAAAAAAAAAGAGATCTGTTTCAAATGACTATTCACTGACTGAAAGGATAACAAAGCAATGCAGGTAGTTCCCTAGGATGTACAATTTACTGTCTCAATATTATATCTTAATTTTTGTTTATTGCACAGTGATATAGGTATCCTCTACTTAAGCAGATCGAAGAAACTACAGTTTTTCAGCTCTCCCACCAAATGTTGATGCAGAATTGCAGATTACCCACAGAACTGAACTACCTGCAACACATTTATGTTAAATACACAAGTCTAAATAATCACTCAGAAATTAAATATGTGATTTTTAGAAATAAAGTAACCTTTTTTTTTTGCAGGTAGGGGGAACAACTAATTAAATGATACTGAGAGATCACAACACCACTTGCCCTTTGCAAATGTTTTCTGTTTATTATAATTTCTTCCAGCATACTCACTTCTAGTAAAACTCACCAATGCTGAGTGGTATGTGGCACAAAGGCCTGCTTCAGCTGTACTGGATTTGTACCTCGAGCTCCTCTCTGGCCTACTGCAGGAGAGGAATGAAGACAGACAGACTATGATTCCAGAGAAACAAAAGACAACACTAAGGAGGCGGAGGTCCTCGCAACAGCAAAGCCAAGATACATAGGGGAAATATTGGCTTTAACAGATGCCATTCTTCAAATTATACAGTGAGGGTGCAGTCAGCGAAGACAAGCTGAGCAAGTTACTACTCTACCCTCCCACCTGCTCTCCTGCCACTTCCCTCCCACCAGCAGTTGTGCACTAGCATTTTGGTAAGCTGACTGAACTCCCTAAACCAGCATAACGTTATTTCCAGGAAAAAAAGAAGAGCAGGTAGCTTTGATGTGAGAGTGAACCGATTCAGATGCAAACTGGACAGAAAACTGAGGCACAGGAAAGGACCACATCGCCAGTATCAGGGTGGGAACAAGGGAAGTAGGACATCCCCTTTGGTAGCAGTAAGATACTGGGTTAGCAAAACAGCTGAGCTGATCTAAGCATACTGTTGAGGTACATCAAAACAATCCCCCAAAGCACACCTACTCTAGGCACCCAGGAAAAGACTACAGATCTGTCACAGAAAAAGGCATTCTTTTTAAGCACCCGTATCCTGATGTTCAAGAAGGAAAGGAAGCAAAGACAGTATTTCTTTATTTCTCATTTCTCGGAGAGCTGCCAATGAAGCAAGAATGCATTGCCTAAGGTCACACTTTAGGTGAGCAGATACCCTGGGTTTGAGAATAGCGTCCCTTCTCATCTGGCACTGAAGACATTTTTTCCTAACTCATGGTATAATTAAACCCCAACTAACTCCTAATACATTAATTACAAAAGATTTTTCTTGTCCTACATGCAAAATCTTTACATTTGCCAGAAAAGCCCTGAAAAATCCAGTAATAACACCCAAGAGGATAGTCAAAATTACTAACCTTATCTCAGCAGTGCTAATTTTTCTACACCCTCTCTGCAGAGAGAAAAGAGCTGCTCTGAACCCCCCTCAGTCTCCACTGAGCAAGCCTAGGGACTCACTGCCTAATTAGCTTTTGCGAATAATTCTCCCCCTCTCTGCAAAGTCTACCTGTATTCTGCAGATTGTCTACATGCATCTGACCAGAAAACATTTTTCTACAACACGAAAACAGGATTTTTCTGAAGGCAGAAAAGCTTCAGTCTTTTACATTTTCTATATCAGGAAGAAAACACAGCCCGAAGTCTACTGTACCATGTTGTCCGGCAAAGTACTATGATTATACTAGTACCAAATATTTCTCTTGTGGGCTACAGAACACCAACAAGCACAACCAGACTGATGCATTCACACAATGATTCGTTTATTAGCAGCCTTCATTGCTGCAGAACGTTCACCTGTAACACTAGCTGGCAGCCCAAACCAGGACAAGGATGATGAGTGTTTTCTGTCCTCTATCCCTATATAAGCAACATAAGAAGATCACATTGTTTTATTAATGCATTTGAAACAATTGCAGGGAATTTAACATTGAAGAGTCACAGAGTTCTCCATACTGAGGTAGAATTTATACGGAAAACTACACGCATACAAACTGTGGGTTTCCTAGTTAAAAACTTAAAAATTATTTTTCTGCATAAGATTTTTATAAAAGAAACCAAGAATAACACAACAGACCAATCGCTTAACGCGGTAAAGGCATAAATCCTCATCAAGAACGTTTCTGAAGTTGGCACAAACTAAAAGAACAAAGGTTAGTTAAGGGGATATTTCTGCTTTTCAATGCCTCTGGCTGCAAAGCCAGTTAATGCCAGTTTATGAGGTTAATGTCCATCCCAACCTCTACACCTTTGCTTAGTACCACTCATACAGGCCAAGGTAAATGCTCGCAGGGCTGCCCCACCAGCTAGTCCACAGCATAACCCCGTGCACATTTGCAGTGGCACAATTAAGAAGTCAGTAAACTATAGCTTGTGAAATCAGGAAGATTTCACGAGCCTCTTCCAACTAGTTCTGCATCCAGAGGCCTTGCAACACCAGAAGATGCTAAGTTCCTAGAAAGTTGTCTGGGCTACTTGTCAGCTATTGTAGCAGTGATTCGTTACTCCTTCCCTAGTGCAAGATTACTACCATGAGCAGGAATTCCTTCAAGATCAATCATGCTCAAATTTTTTGGCCAGAAGATCATCCTCAGCCATCAGTGGAAGTTTTATTAAGTTTGCTGTTTAACAGAATTCTGCAAACTCAGTTTAGACAATACTGCAGCCAGGGAACACAGGAGAAACTGGTACTGGTAAGAGTTTGACATTTAAAACATCATTAACTGCACCTACTCTTGTAGATTAACTGATTTTTATAACTGAAGAGAAAGTTGATTAACAGTTCCGTAATTACACAACTGGTATTTTTAGGCTCCAATCATGTGTCACTTAAGCACATGCATAATTTAACCTATTCAGGTGACTGAAGTTTATGCCTGACTAAATACTTGCATGACTGCAGCAGCCACAAGGACAGGCTTTGAAAGGAAGCTCAGCTTTTTCAGCCTGGCTCTAGCTGCAAACTAGCATACTGCACTGAGCTTACTACACAAAGCCAATATATGTGCAATTTTAACTATGTTGTACATCATCAGCATGGTTGTCTTTGAACCTGGTCACATGGCTGCTGCGCTGAGCTCTATCAGATACATGAGTAGAATGCAGCTTCGTTCTCTCCTACCTCTAAGGAACAGGTTCAGCTTCTTGAGAAAGTTAAACAGGGATAGGAATAGCACTAAAAGGCAAATAAGCAGCATGTTAAGAACATGGAGAAAAAAAAAATCTAGCAATATTTTGTTATGTGAGAGAAGTTACCAGCAATGGATCATTTGCCAACAGAATCAAGTTGATGGGAGGGGTCAAACTCACCTTGATGCAGCTCAATTCACAAAGACAGACTATAGCACAGCATATCTGGTAAGAAAAGTTATCTTACATCTGACAGCACACATTCAGAAAAGAAAGTCAAGAAAACATCCTCTGTAAACAAGAATTTAGATACAGAAGTATTCAAGCATAGCTACTACGTGCCTACAGTACAATTAGACAAGGTCCGCAGTGCAATTTGGTTTATACTTTGAAGAGGCTACAGAACCTGACTTGTGATGGTGCAGCTCCATCCATGGCCGCATACAACCTTGTAAGACTTGGAAAACACTCATGTAGAGTGGCTGATACACAGAGTACCTGAGCACTGACTAATACAATGGCACAAGTCAACTCTCAAGCATCTCAGAGCAAGCTTCCAAACCAGCTTCACAGCTCACGTCAAGTTTGCGGTGCCACAATCCCATTTTCCTAAGCCTCTGCACATGATCCCACCCTATCTCATACCAGCACTGGCATTTATAAAGTCACGTGGAGAGTCAGTTCAGGGAAATGACCAACAAAAGAATTAATCCTCCTCCTCCAAAAAAAAATGAGGTGATTAGATGTTTATTCAATTCAGATCTCTGAAACAGTGACTGAGCACAGAGGGAAGCACAAAGGGACGGGCACAAGGGTGACATCCAGGGCTTAGATGAGTTTAGACTGGATTGCAACCACACCTTTAAGAAGAGTTTTGGCAGATTTGGAAGCAGCCAGTAAAGGTGCTATGGACTTGAACATCACCTCTGCCCCGTATCAGAGATTATTACCCTGCAACACACATATCCACACCTTAAGAACTCCAGATCAGTCTTGGGAACTATATTGTCAATGAAGCGAGTAATACTGGGAAGACGTGGACTGCTAAGTAATACTAGTTCTAAAAGTGCCCTTAGTCTAGAAATTTTTAGGCAATAAGTGCTTGTGAAATACTGTATTCCTAACAAAGCAAGCAGAAATTCATTTGCAGAAGGCATAAATGTAAATTTATTTGTTTATTAAATTTAAATTTTACAAGTCAAGTTTGGCAAGTCTGCATTTCACAAAAAATGATTATCACTTTGCCATATGAGGATTAGGAGGAAAAAACTGAGCAGGTATTAGGATAACAACTGCCAGCCAGGGACACCTTGCAAAATTCCACCCAACACAAGTCAGGGGACTAAAACATCATTTCTGTTCCTCTTGTAGCAAAGGTGACAAGAATCAAGTAGATAAGATTAAGAAAATAAGTACCTCCTTGGGTAGAGGTAAGTGGGAACAATGCACAGAACAAAGGCTGGTATTCAATTGCAATAACCATTGTGTTAAGATCGACTGAGCTGTAACAGACACTTTCCCAGGCTTTGAAGATTACAGAGTTATATTATGGTGAAAGACTGAACACCTAGATTAAATTAACTTAGCGCTGTAACTGAGTACATATTCTCAAGCACAAACGTGTTAGCGTATGACAGCAAGAATATACTGCAGTAATCACCGAAAAGGTTGTCAGTAAAAAATAAAAACAAAAAATAACCATCAGCAAAACAGAATTTAATAGAAGCATGCCCGTTCTCAGAGGCTGCAGCTTCGGGTTTTTTTTAAATCTCATCTGATTAGTAGCAAACAATTAAAGGCAGAATGCAATAGCACTGGGAGTCATCCACACCAGGCTTTGGGATCCGTGCCTAGGAAGCGAAAAGCCTAACCAGGCTATTGCAATTGCAATTGTTGCTATTGCAATTACTAGCAGTGAGTCTAGACATTGGTAAGATTCACACATACATGATTTTCAGATGTTGACCAACTACATGCACACATCTACCTATACTCTTTGAAACTGTATATTGGTCAGTTGCATACTCTGCATAATACATGGTATGCATTTAAACAAAATAAGCACTTCACTTTGGACCATATCTGAATGTAATCGAGTGATCTTCAAGGACAGGTTGAAGATGAAGTAGTAATAAAGCTTTGCAGAGGGTTTACAATAGTTGTTTCTGAAGCTGGATCATCTTCTGAAAGCATTAGTTGTCAAACTACACACAACAGAGTACCAACTTTATTACTAAATCAGCCTGTAAAATTCTGATTTTGCAGCTCTAGAAAGTCAGCAGATATGCTAGCACGCACACCACATGCCATCCTCCTTCAGCTGAAACTGAATGAAATAGAGATGCATTGGGATATACTAACTCAGCGACTGCACATTTGCCATACACCCAGAGTTCAAACATTTCAGAAAATCTGATGATAGAAAATGCATGAAACAGCTTGAGTTAGAATGTGTTTGTGAGAGTCTTTAGGAAAAAAAATATATTGCTCTTAATAACGTAAGTATTAAATAATCCATAACTTTTATCTGACTTTCAAGATTTAAAAAAAACCAAACAACCACACACAGAAATTACCAGAATTAAGGTTTCCAAGCCTACCACCTCAGTAACATCTGAACTTTGCTTTAGTTAAGGGGAAAAAAATGCATAACTTATAAACCAAATTCAATCCGCTCTAATGTGCTGTCAGTTCGTTATCATACTTTAAACTCTCCTCAGCAATCAACCACTACATTTATCTTACAGACTATTCCTGCAACATCCTCATACCATATGCTGTCAAACCATTTTCCACAATTAAATATTCTAATCCTTTCATACAGCAGCTTTTCGGAACTATCAGCACCACAATCAGCAACACAGTTATTTATCTGTGTATATTTCCCATATATTTAGAACACTTTTTTCTCAGTTCTTGGGAAGGAAAAAAATGATACAGTTAAGGATAACAATATTTATCACAGTTTCTCTCTTGTTTGTTTGTTGTTTTTTTTTTTTTTTTTAATTTCATTATCTCATCAGAAGTTCACTGGCCTTTCCTTCTTGGAAAGGAGAGAGGGGTAAGAAATTTCCTCTGCTTGCCTAACAGCGATTAGACAACATGTGTCGTCCCTACTTCCATGCAAGAATTACAGTGGCTGTGCAGAAAAACAAACTTGAGCTGTACTGTGGTTCCAGCAAACCTGGTAGTTAAAGAAAGCAGCTCACACCCCTGCTTTAAAATGGCTCACATCTACTCTACATGCTAAGCAAAACAGGTGTAAAAAAGGCTGAAAAAACCTCACCACTCCTCAGAAAAACATCTGTCACTGCAACAGCTGTGATGGAGACTGGTCTCTGAAAGACTGCTGGTCAGGTCTGTGGTCCCATCCAGTTAGGTGGAATGGTTCGGTGTACCAGGCGACGCTGGTTTAATGACTGGCTGCTACCAAAAAAGACAAGTCACCTCCTGCACATCCTACCTCCTCTCTTGCACAGCAGCACTGATGCCCAGCTAATCCTGTGCTGAGCCAGGTCAGGAAGCGAAGCTTGCCACTACAAAGGTTTTGGGGGTTTACTTCTTCTGTTCCCTTGTTAGATCAGCCTTCTATTACTTGAAATACAAAAAAAAAAATCTAGAATTCAAGTAAAAGAAAAGCTAAGCTTAAAGTAATAAAAATAACAGAAACCAAGGATTAGTTAGATCATTTTCGGTATAGGTCGTATCACAATATATTAACCTGACACCATTACCTGTACGTTCTCATTATGTGAGCAAAAACGATTAAATCAAACACAGGACAGCAACAACATTGCAGAGAATACAATAGAGGAGAAAGAAGGTTTCAGGCCAGGGAACACCAAGAAACTTTGTTCAAGTTTTAACGCAGGTCAAGTCAGTATCACTTGATTATTTTTTGGCAGAAATAATGAAGCATATAGACTCATTTGTCAGAGGCCACCACTACTTGTCAGTATCAGATGAAAGAAGTGACATTATTTAATAATCATGTAAGTATCTTACCCAAATACACACACAGAGAGAGATTATTCAGTAATTTATCTGCTGAAAAGCCAGCTGCTGGTATTTCAAGCAGTAAAGCTAAAATGCACCAAGACAGAATTATTCACATTAGAAACAAGAAACACGACCTCAAAGACAAACTGTAGTCCTGGAAAACACACACATTGATTTTACTGTCAGTTTGCCTTTAAAAAAGTGGGACAAAAAAACAGAACTAATGTTACTTGTTTCAGCAAATTAATGTGGCACGCAAATACTGCAGCCAAAGTAGACACGGTTAAAGGAAATGAGGCATTCCAAAAGAAATAAGTATCTGTCAAAATAAAAAGGACAAAGATACATTTTTCACATTAAATATACTGGCATGAGAAGTATCATTTAATTGTCTGGATTTTTCAAAGCATAAGCCACAATTTTAAAATCCAACCCCAAGTCTTTAAAGACTGGAACTTCAAATTTGGGCTTGTTTCAGACAATACACCGACAGTATCAGAAATTTAGAAGTGTCACTGCTAGTATAACTACACGGTAAATTCCTAATTAAGCTAATCGGGGTCTTTCTCGAAAAGAAAATTAAACTTACTATGCAAAATCCTGTCAAGCACACAAATTGTAGACTATAAAAGCACCTCTCTCCCTTCACACACACTTTTTGATGAGTCCTCTTAAGAGATTTATTTGCAACATTACTGGAGTAAAATCGACAAAACAATATGGCCAAACCCTATTGTGTTAGCATCAATTCTTTAAGTTCAAAACAATGTTGGTTTGTCACGACTGTCCAACAAGGAGTGAACAGTTAACAGAAATGCACTTCGTGAAGGAACATGAAAGAGAAGCAGGAAAAGTTTGGGTGTTGGTACAAAGCTTCCAGGAAAGGGAAGCACAGCAAGTGGTAAAGATAACTATGAGAAAAAGAGAGGACTTTAGATGCTGCAGCCTATCACCAGCACAGCAGAGAAAGCGGGGCTGATGTGATAAGACAAAAAGGTAAGGCAGCAAAACTAGAGTTACGCAGAGCCTCAATGGACAAGAAAAGAAGCGAAAGTTTCAAACACAATAGAGTACCTCTCTCCAAGGTAATCCACGTGGGGAGGTAGACGATCTGATAGAGTATCTTTAAATATAAGTGAGATAACTGTTAAATGCAAGGTGATGTTTCAAGGTGCCTTTGTCCAACAAGTGAAAATTACCCTTCCACTCCTGAGCTCAAGCAAGGAGAAAAAATATCAAAGTAAAACATCAGGAAACTAAGGTACAAGCAGTCCAAAACCAGCCTAAACAGTTCCACACGCACAAAGGTGTTTTTCCCACACACACACTTCAAATAGCAAAGTCAAGAATGGCCTCATACCAGAAGGTATGAAGGATGATCTAGCAGACACTTATCTCACCCACACAGCCGCCTTTAAAAAAAAAAAAAAACAAAACCAAAACTGAACTCCCGGAATTGCCGCACTGAACAACTCACTCTTTAGAATAATTCCTGATTTAACGTTGGACACTGTCCAGCAATTCTTCAAAACTGTTAAGATACCCACGAAGCGCCGGGGAAATCTGCAGCAAAACGGAACCTGCGCAAAAAACACCTCCGACG
>VZSZ01003187.1:1598348-1635154 GCA_013398815.1 Ibidorhyncha struthersii | reverse complement strand
CCGCCCTCCCCGGTCCCCCCTGAGGGTGGGGGCGGGACGGCCGGTGAGGAGAAGGGAAGGTGGGGGCGGCCTCGGCTTCCCCACACGCGAGGAGGTGATAGGGGGAACCCCAAGCAGCGTCCCGAAATGGCGGCCAGAGGGCAGGCGGCCGTGCCCCCCGTGTGCCGTTGGTGAGGTAAAGGCCGACGCAGACGTTAAAAACGGGGACAGAAACCAGCCTGACTGGAAACGCGCGGTTCAAAGAGGGAAGCCCCGTCTCTCCGCGAAGACATCAGCCCGGGCATCGGGCCTTGCGGGGTCCCCGAGGCGCGGGGAGGGCTCCGCTGCCCCGGCGGGGAAATGTCACCTCAGAGCGGGCCGCCGGTACGCCGCGCGTGGGTGCATCGCGGGGAGCCGGTGCCTCCGGAGGGGAACCCGGCGTTATTCCTTACTTAAATTACATGGGAGTGAATAGCATTGGTTCCCTTGAGCTTTTCTTGCTAGTCGTGTTTGTGCATGGAGGTGCCGCCATTAGCGCTGTGTCAAACACATTTTGTCACTCGGGTCTGAGGAAAATTGGAGTGGAGTTCACTTTGGAGGGGAAGAAGGAGGATGCATTTTTTTCCCCTTCAATAATTCCGTTCCCGGTTTAGATTAGGAACTGCCTAGGGCAGGAACCTTGACTTCTTTTGTCAGCAAAACTTGAGAATCAATACCACTAGTAAAAAGCCTCGTACAATAATTCCCATTACATGTGTCAGTATATATCTTATGCAGCAAACTATGCTAGGAGAAACTGCATTTCTAAGGGAAGAACGAGTGATTCATTGTTTGGCTCAAATGGTGTTCCCTAAATATGAAAAAATAAGATTTCCTAGAAAAATCTCTAAAATACATGTCTGACATTACTGTTACACCATTAATTTTTGTTTAAGACACACACAGTTAAATAGCTCAGTGTTTCCTTTGCAATGAAAACGTGGTTCAGAAGTAAGTTAAATCTGCCTCAAAGGTCCTGGTACCTTTTCTAAAATACCATAGCCATACAAGAGCGGTGATTTTGTATAAACCCAACCAGAACGTTCAAATGCATTTAAAAACTTTGATTTTCATTGTCAGGCCTTATCATTTGTCTGCGCTGTTACGTTGAACTCAGTATCGTCCGTCTCCCCGTGGTGCAAAAAGCCATCATTAACTCCATGTAGTCTTGGGCTAAGCTGATACATACGTGTGAGGGTGTGCTCTCGCCTGAACCATCAGTTTGTACAGCACAGGGTAACAGAGCTTTGCATGTACAGCTGAAAACTGGTGAGCCTCGGCATGACAGAAATAGTCTCTTAAGAGTCTGAGGCTCGGTATGCTACCAAATTTACTAGACCAGCTCCAATGATTAGAAAGGGATGATCAAAAAACCAAACCAAGCCTTAAAAAAAAGCAGAATTGGCAGCTGCTAGTTTAAACTGAACTGTAGATAACAAGAAACAAAACGTCCTGTCCTCGAATTAACAGCCATTTAGCAGGGCAAGTCCAGTAGTAAATTCTGGTAGCTGCAAACAATAGGTGCAAATTTGAGAAGACCCACACAACTGCCGGCATTAGGCTCCACATCAGGGTGTTGCTGCGCGGAGTTCCTCAGCTGCAGGGGAGCTCCTAATGCTTGGTTTTAGTTAACTTCAGAGGAATTTGTGCTATCTTACATAGGTATGAAAATTAGGCTCCTAGGACTCTTTAATTTCCATAGAATAGGAAAATTCTATTCTATTCTATTCTAAACCTTAAATTAGTTCTGAGTACAAGGTCTCACAACTAACAGGCTAAATTCACTCTTACTGCAGGAGAAATCCTAAGCCTGCTGATCCGCAGCTACTTGTTCCCGCCCGGATTCCCATGTGCTAGTGCTAGTTCTTGGCTCACGGAGCAGGAACAGAAGGAGCAGTAGAAGCCCAGTAAAATTATCTGGAGATGGTTCAAGAACTTTCCAAAGGAAAGCAGAGTAAATGGGGGATTTCTGAATTCTGCAGCTAACACTATAAAGCATTTCTAACAAATTACCACATTCCTGCTTCTTCCCTTCCTCTTTTATCCCTGTGTAATTAATTAATCTGAACCTCCTCACAATCCACATGAAGCTAATGAGCAAGTTCTTCTATGGCTAGGTCCTTCATCTCATCTCATCTCACAGCAATATTTGGGCTATACTGACTTGATTCTCATGGTTACCGTGTTGGCCTCTAAGTTCAGTATTTGTAAATCCAAGAGCTAGAAGGAGCAAGGGAATTACAAAGAAGTAGCTGGAGGCCAGCCTGGGCATGAGACTTCTCTGGTACAAGGTATTGTTTTAGGAGAACATGCTTGAGGTGAGGAATTTTCCATGCCTTTTTTCCTGTTGATCCTGCAGAACTGTAAAGAGATTGACATCAAATTGCTTGAGAGTTAAACTGTTTGTGATAAGCTTAGATGGAGAGACAGCACATTGTTTCACTGGAACAACTGGTGAAGAAAATGAAGGGAAAGTGAGTCATCAACATCCTCTCTGCCTCACTGTGTCTAGGGGAGCGCCAGCCTTCAGCGTGTTGTGAAGGGGGGGCAGGACGTAGCACCACAGTGAAATACATCCTGGTGACCCGGGAGCGATGGCACACGGCACAAGGAAATCACCTTATGTGCTTTTATTACGTTGGTCAGCCACACAGAACATGACGTGATTTGACCCTAAGCTAGCAGCATTAGTCATCCAAAAAGAGTGAATTTTTGTACATTCAGATGTTAAATCTTGTTTTCATCACTGTACCTCAAGAGGGCTAAGCAGTTGGGTAAATACTTGCTACTTGTCACCCTCAGTGTTACCTTCCAACCACACCAATGGTCAGCTCAGAATTCCTCTGATATCTTCTTCCAAATTGACAACTGTCAGCAGTGAATTAGAAGGAAATAATGAAGCATTATTTTATACCTTATTGCATTTAAGGACCTTTAACCTGAAGCAAGCTTCTGTTATCTAAAATGGGATAGAACTGATTTAAACAAAACTGCTTTTGCTACGTGGTTCCTGTATCTCATTTTTGTATCTCAAACCAAACGATCAGTCTGTCACTGGCACTTTATCCTGAGTTTGTTTGTAATGTAATCATCACCAGAACTAGTAAAATTTGTGATGTCCACCTTAATAGGTTTTACATCGCATTAAACCAGCTGTAACTTGATCTCATTGCAATAAGTGCTAAAAGATTTTAAGAAACCTCTTGAAGGAAGCCCTTATCTCAATATTGCAATATCCAGTAGCCAGGATGAGGCTGTTTGATTGCTCACTCACGCTCATGTAGATGAAATACTGACTCATGTACAGAAAGAAAATATTAAAATACAGCATTCCTCTTTATGAGAAATGAAATGAGTTACCGTTAAATAAAAGTAATCTGGTTTTGACTTTTTTTTTGTCTGTTTGACTCTGTAAAAAGTTTTACCAGAGATACACTCTCTTATTCTGCAGCTGTTCTAAAAGTTGTTCAAAATACGTGCTGGAGTTCATATAGTTAAATCAGATGCACATGCCAACTGATAAGAAGATCTAGTTAATATCCTACTCAAGGTCAAACAGATTCTGTGTAGAAACCATTTTTGTCCTTTACCAAAGTTATCTGTGGCAGAAAAGAGGTATTATTGGTTCACTTTTTGTAGTCTTTTGAGAAGGGTGAGTTCTCCCAAACCCATTCTTTTTGCCCACAGGTTTTTCCATTTCTGATATATCTAGGTAAATCAGCTGTGTAGCTATAGCTAAAGTGGTAACTCACAAGTTTACATTCTGGCTGCTACTCCTGAACACTGGAGATACTTATTTTTTCAACATGAAAGTTTAAAATTTGTCAAGTAAGGCAAAAAAACGTACGATGACACGGGTTAATGGGATCTGTATTTGTGAAGGGTTTTTCTAGTTGCAGGAGTTGCTGAATTTTTATGAAAATATTTTGCCCAATACCTCTCGGATAATACACCGAATAACCTTAGAAACACTCAACTTTTCAGCAATTCAAAATATGCTGTTTCAAAATATGCTATTTTAAAATGGGATTAAGTAGAAACATCTTATTGCTGCTAATCAGAACACTTGGGAAACAACCTAAAAGGAGGAGGCTTGTTTCCATTGAAGCCAGGGAAAATGAACTCAAAAAATTTGTAACTTCACAGTTTTTAAACTGTTTGGAAATTTTGGTTATTTTGTTGGTCTGTGGCATATGCCAGTTAGACATCTTCTGAAGAGGTCCCAAAGGTTTAGTAATCTTTTTGCATGACAACAAGGTTATTCAAAACCAAAAAGTAGTTAGTCTGAGCAATGCGTTAGCTTTAACAGCTGAGAGGATGTATTCCCTCAAAGGAAACAAGTGCCTTAGCTGTACACTCAAGAAATAGGTCATAAAATCTAGGGTAAATTCAGGATATATCATGAGAATAATAATGCACAAAAAGTTAGCTTTGTATATTTAACAGTCATAACACAACTTATCCCCTGTACCTGATTTAGACTCCAATCTCACAAGCAATATATGTATTTAAAGTAACAGAACTGCTTATGTGTGAAAATTGGCAAAATAGCGTTGACATCCTACTGTACGAAGCAATTATAAAAAGGGAACATGGAGGTAGCATGCCTTTAGCGGTAAGAGAGCTGATTTGGTATCACCCAAAGGCCACCAGCGCAGTTCAGCTCCCCTCTGTGAGACCCATCACAACAGCATGAGGGTGTTTTCACCGCTTTTCGGTGTTACCTTGGGGCTAGAGCATCAGACCAAGTCAGCCATTTACTTGGCAAGGCAGGTGCGGGGAAAGAAAGCTATGCGGGGCTTCTCGTTTTTTTGGTGCTTCCTCGTTCTTTTGGGACCCCCACCACGAGGGCAGAGTGACTTTCTGATGGCAGCACAAAGGGCCCAATGACCCAACATGCCAAGCTCTGAGCGCAAAACCGGTAACTCAGGCTCAGCTTTGCAGCATGGCCTGTCGCATCCAAATTAAGCAAACGAGAGTGTGGGTTTTCCAGTTTTAAAATCTGCATTAAAGATATTCTATCTTAATAGGAAGGGATATTCAAGTTACTGAACTAGTTGAGCACACACAGTAGTTCTGAATGCATGATTTTTCCTTCAACACACTCCATAAGTGTACAAAAAAAGATACATTACCCAACCATCATCTAAAGTATCATGTAAGCGTATCCTGTATTTGGGAACATGATACATTATTTACTGCTCAGAAAACTGTGTTTGAGAGCTTAACCAATGCAGGCCTTAGTCTTGCACACAACTGCCAAGGGTGTGCCTCCACGTTTCTCTATTTACATGTGTAAAAGCAGTAGCTGCCAGGAACAGTATGGGGACATTTACACCATAATGGTGACCCTTTGCAAGATTTTATCAGTGCCTGCCGTTAAAAAATAACTAAAACTACTTTATGTTAGTTTTGTTCCTTCTGAACTTTCTCCCCCCCGTAACTTTTATAGGATTTTTAAAGCTTCCATGTGAAAATTGTTCCTGCTGCTATCTCAGGGCTCACAAATTCTAGTTTTGAGTTTTAGCTCGTTAGCAGCTGAGCTGGTGCACTGTGGAGAGGCAGCAAGGTGGCCTTTGCGCAAAGATGCTCCATGTGTAAGGAGCAGAGGTGCAGCATCTCCTTCCATGACTACGCTGCCCAAACCAGTGGGGAAAGCGGCAGCAGCCAGAGGTTCTGCTTCTCTGTGCGGCCAGGCAGCAGCAGGCGGCAATACCAGCGTAGTGCAACAGTCTAAACAAACTGGTTTGCAAGAACAGGGCAGCAAGTCAAACCAACTGCTTCCTGAATTTTAGAAATCAGAGACAAGGTCAAAGGTATCCTTACAGAGTTCTGTTTCTTGATATTTTTTTTTTTAATCCAGGGATAGGTACTTCATAATCAAAATGTAAAATTTTAGGTGAGCCTCTACAGGACTGGTCTTAATTGTCCAACTTTGAATTTGACAGCGACCCTGACAAAAGCGTTGCTTTGTCCTGCAGAGGCTTGCTGGTCCATTTCTTAGAGAAAAAAGTACCAATGGGCACGCCCTTGCTCTTTTTTTCCGTTGTTACTATAATGTAAATTTACTTTTAAAATTTATTTTTGAAATCACCTACCAGAGAAATACTCACTTACCAGAGAAATACCTGTTTGCGGATTTTCTAGTTAGTTGCCTTAAATCCATGAGGATTTTAATAATTTCCCAGCATAGTCTCTGTTACCTTTTGAAAGAAACGTTAATTAAAAGTACCCCACTTTTCTTGTAGCTTAGATAGGGACACATCATGACAAAGCTTGAAATTGAAGTAACTGGGATATTGTTGAACTTTCAAATGTATCGACACCTGCTGTATTTCCTTATATATGTACAATACAGTTGTCATAAACTCTGGTCTCCATACTGGAACAGAGGGACATGTCGCGTCCAAGACAAAGTAATGTGCAAAGACACTTCAAAATATGCTGGTATTGCCCCAAATAGAAAAGAAAGGAGGTGAGTATGCGCACAAGCAAGGAGAGGGAAGAGAAAACCAGACAGCAGAATACCTGTGAGCACACTCCTAAGAAAAAGCTGAAAGGGAGCTCTTTGATCTAAACGCTTTCTTGGTTACAAGGTCTTTGAGCTGGAAGCAAAAAAACTATTCTCAGCTATTTGATGCCCTCTGTGTTCAGGGAAACAGGATCTTGCACATTCTTTATAAATAAGAGGGATTCCAGAGATACCTGAGCCTCCATCAGCAGCCTCTCTCAAGAACACAAAACCTTGAACTTTGATCACTCACTTCTGACAAAAGGGTAACAGTCTGAGTCACTCTCCTCCTCCTTTCCTCAAAAATTAGAAAGACAAATCATTCACACACTAAAACATGCTATATAAGCTATTTGAAAATAAAACAGTGCTTTAGCTTCTGAAAGCATTACAAATCCAAAGACAACTTTTAAATATGCTTAAATCTAACAGTTTACTAGAAGTAAATTATTCCAAGTGAAAATGAAACGCATATTGTGGTGATAAAATGTGAGTTTTTCTATGAAGAAACAAAAATTGCAGATTATTCAAGCTGGAAAACGAGAAGAAAAATGCCATAATAATCAGAGCAGTAGAGTTGGAATGCCCCTCTGTAGATTGCCTAGTCCAACCCCCCTGCTCAGAGCAGGCTGCTGGGCCTGCATCCACTTGTATTTTGAGTATCTCCAAGGATGGAGACTCCACAACCTCTCTGGGAAATCTGCTCCCATGTATGACCATGCTCACAGTGAAAAGCTTTTTCTTATATCAAAATGGAATTGTATTGTAAAGATTGGATCGATCTAAACAGGCAAGTACTTGTTACCCAATAATGGTAACCCTCTTCCTTGGAAGAAAATGCCTCTCTTCTGCTTGCCTTCTCTCTTCTGAAGCCCCCGAGATTTGCAGTTTTGCTGAAGTGTCAAACGTAGCAGCCTTAACAAGGGAATGCTTGGGGAATAGACAGTGAAAAACAAGTTTGCCGATTGCAGCTGTGGCTGTTCTTCCTAACTTCTCTACTTTTTATAATAGGTCCATTCAAAGAGCATTTTGGAGAGTTTTCTCCCAGTTAAGTACTCTGTTGTGACTCAGTGCTGCTGGCATCTCCAGTGTATGAGCAGAAGAGGCTTAAAATACTTAAAAAGACATTAAATACAAACACACAGAGGGTTCTAGGGATGTCTCAAGGATCGCATATCAAGTTCAGTGGTTGTTTCTTTCCCTGCCAACATTTCCAACCCAGCCTGGGTTTCAAGACTGAAGCTTGGCTCTTTCTTGCCCTTCATGTGTAAGGGTACGTACATTCAGTTGAACAGTGCTTCTACAGCACTATTTCCTAGGCTGAATGCAAGTAAGCTTGTTACCATTAAGAAGTTTGCACGTTACATTTCTAACTCACTGTTTGTCAGGTGTACTTTCACAGAGCCCCATGGCTAACAGCTGTGTGACAAGCTCAATTCACAGGCTTTGGTTCTCCCCACAACCCCTGGGGGAAAAGAAAAAAAGGGGAGGGAAGCACAATCCACCAAACCCACCACATAGGTATTTACAAAGAGAATCATAACCTTGATACATCAGGCAGGACAAAAACTGCAACTGCATATTTATGGAGGTGTATCAGGAATTTTTAATTTACTTGGTATTATGAAGTGTTAACTGTTTTGCCATGAACATTCACAGTAAGAAAAAGACGAGTCAGAACAAAGCAATTACTCAACTATTTTTTCCCAAGTAACATTTATTAATAACATTCTTAAAGTGATAACTTAAGAGTCATAAGGAAGGGGGCTGTTGTCAGTAAACATACAGTGAAAAGGTAGTAAGTTTTTTTATATTAAAGTATGACTAAAAAAAAGGCTCTTAACATAGTGTTTAGCCCAACCAAATTTAATATTAAAAACATTCAAAATTGCTAAAAGTGTTGCAATCAGTTCTATTGAACTCATAAACCCCCTCATTTCAGTAGTCAATACTAACCTATTATTTATATAAAATTTTAAACTCCATTCTTAATTTTTGTAAACAAAGCACCTAAACATTTGAAAGAAAAAAGTTAGTTTACATCCCATTAAACTGCAGCACATGTGTGTGAAGCTTCAGGCATGATCAGGCATGGAGAATAATTAGGCACAGAACAAGACAGAGTTTCCACAGCTAGCTGCTGAATACACTTATGTTGCCAAAGGTCTTCTTTATTTATACTAATTCCATTATCATTTATAGCTGAAAATTTAATAAATCCTCCATGCAGAAGATTTCAAAGAGAAAAAGGAGTCATATTACATAGATTTGTGAAGCTTCTGACAGCTTTGAGTAGTGCATGACTTTGAGTTATGACTTCTTTATCTCTTTCGGGAATTTTCAGAAGCTTCTTCATAACCATTTAACTTTGGCAGATACTGGGCTTGTCAAAAAGCACGACAGCACATCAGAAGACAAGTTTTCAGTCTGCTGTTGGAACACCGAGGTATGCTGTAATTTATTATTAAGTGTCAGTGAAATAAAAATTGAAGATGGTGCGCAATATCATTGTACTCTGAGGCCATCAGTTCAAGCTTAAGTCAAGAAAATCAAGAGGGGCAACTGCTAACATATGAGAACTGTTTGTAATTTCTGTTTTCTTAGGGAAGTTGCAAACAAGGTGTTATCTGGCACCACAGCCAATCTGTGTGAATAGCAACAACTGATACTCAGGCTTTAAGTTTGCCTGCTCCTGACTCTTGTGAACAAAAGTTTGAACTTGATATAAATTACATAAAGTGGCAAATTTGCAGTAAGCCTTTGTTAACTGCCAATATAGATTTACAATTGTCTTAATTAGCATACTTCCAAAGTAAATTTAGCTAAACTAGATTTAATCTGGATAAGTTTTCCTGAGCCGACGTGCCCCACACTAACTATAAATGTCTAGAGGTGACCTTCAGATGAACACTGAGGCACTTACTTGAGGCACTGCAGGAAAGCCTGCATTGCCATTGCCCAGCACGCATTTATTAGGTTGTTTTCTTGAACCTCTACTGGCTGTAGCAATGACATTCATTTAAAGAATAGGAAAAAATGTTTTAACAACTACCTGACGTGAGCACTAAGTGAAGTCAGTGGTTTCCTGTTGTTGCCTTCTCCCAATTTTCTTTGGTGTGAAGTGTTAACATCACAGCTATACAAATTTTCTATGCCTAATCCCCCCTCAATTTGCAGTTTTCAAAAAAAAGAAAAAGTGTCAAACAAACTCAAACTCTTCTAAATGCAAACTAATGATTTAAACTATTTTTCCTTTTCCAAGTCTTTAAAAGCTAAAACAAATAAAGATTAAACAAGTTAAACACATGCATTGGCCTTAACTAACACAGGCACTACTAGCACTATTCAGACCTGTTTTGTCTATCAATTGCAAAGAATTTTCAAAAACCATTTCCAAAAAAAAAGTATTATGTAGATGCAAAAGCTAAAAAAATACGCAAAAGCTCCTGTCTTCCCCCATCCCTTTGAACCGATCCACAGCCAAATGAAGACTGCAGATACAGACCTAGTCTCAACAGGGAGAAGCAGCAGGCCAGAGTTACCATTTCACCCCACCCCTCCAAATAGCACTTCTTGAGCAAAAACCCCTCTTGCCTTTTGCACCATCTTGTTTGTCAACTATTCCGGGAGCTGCACTGAAGTTTCCAGGACCACTGTATAAGTACCTTATGTACCTCCCCCCTTTTGTTTTTTCTTGGAAAAGGTTGGCAATGTATATAATCCAAAGACTTGCATCAAAGCTTAACATTTTCACAATTAAGGCATAAGCCAGTGATACTACAGGGGAGGAGAAAAAAGCAGCTCACAACCCCAAGCTAAATTTGCCCTGTTATCTATTTTATGGCTTGCAGTGTCCATAGACTAAGATACACACTGTTTATTCAGTCTTGTAGTAATGGAATTATAGTTTTATTCTTTAGTTGCTATAGTTGCATTACTATCAATCTTTGCATTCAAAATCTGGAAAGAAATCCTATGAAGGGTGCTGTACTTTTTTAAATGAAACTTGACTAGTCTTAAAATTAAGAAAACATTTAATGCATCAAACTGATACGGGCAAGCAACTTTTATAAAAATATACTGTATAGAAACACATTTGGAAAATTGCATAGAAAATATCCTTTTATTTAAATCGACATAAGGCACGGTTTTACTAGCTGTGATTTGGCTGTAAAAATGCAAGTCTATTTTGATTACTTTCATGTTATTAACAATATCTTCCATAAAAATACAGGTGCAGGAGTAAAAAAAACCTTTTACACAGAGTAGGAAATAGTCTATTGTAAAATGTCACCAAGTTTACTGTAATTCATTTGTAGAAAATTTGAATACTATTTTAAATCAGGATCCTACGTGTTATTGTCCTCCAGGCTGTTCACTGGCTGATGCTGTGCTTTCTTCATTTCCTGTATAATCCAGGTGTTCCATCATCTAAATGTAAAAAGAAAAAAAAAAATAAGGAAAAGAAAAGAGCGATGGCTCTTTATAAAGCTCTTTATAAGGCTCAGAAATACTGAGAAATACTGCTTTTCCCCATTGGTCCAAAGTATTTGTTAGCTAAGAGAAATATAATTAAACATGTGTTAGACTGCATTTTAGCAGCATACAGATAGGAAGTCCTCTATAGATCAGAAAAGTATTCAAGCCAAATAATCAAAACTCTTAGCTACTGCTTTCCCCTACAGAAGGGTTCTGCAACCAAGGATCCAAGTCCTCTACAAGAAGTTAAACTTACGAGTCAGAAGTGTCTCAATTATTACATACAGAGACCAAAAAACCTAAGCGGGTTCAGCAAATTTGACAAAGACATGGTTTGCAGAACTAGAAGTAGACCCTAGGATCCTACTTAACATTTACAGGTAGCAAACAATAGCTTGACTAGAAAAGACTAGCTTTCTCTTTTCATGACTGTAAAGGCTAGCTACATTACAGTTAGTAACAACTACCTGTATTGGCAACATTTCTTCGTAAATTTTATTTTAAAAAGGATAAAGGAAATGGAATTGTAAAGTCCCACAACAGAAGAGAAACCAGATTATTATATAGACTGATTATACTTTCCAATTAATGTAACCAGTTAGGTCACCTGAATAACCCAAGACAACATTATACTTCTGACTAAAATGCAGCCTGTTTCCCTATCCACTGCGGTATTGCTAGAGGGCAATGAAGGCTGTCACTTCCTTTCTGGGACAAGGCATTGAATAAATTATAGAAGTAATACACACATTTGTTAGCATGACAAACTGAGACCCATCAGGCTTCAGGATTAAGCATAATTAACAAGAGGCCGAGGATTTGACAGTTTGATAGCTGACAACCAGAGACAGAAGGTAACAGCAGCAGTAAAACTAATTCTGAAAACCAAAATGTGACAAGGCGCTCATGTGCCCAGCGTGGCAGGATTATGAGAAGGGCATAATGCTTTCAGCATTAAAAGGTAGAAACTCCTACGTATGTTCTCCCATAGTGGCACATCCTGCCTAGCAGTAAAAAGGCTCCCTGTCTTTCTGTAAAACAGCTGCTCACTGCACTGGTTCTAAGCTGGGCAGACTTCCACACCATAAGGACATGATTGCTTTCTTGTCTTACTAGCACCTGCTGGGGGAACCTTGGCAAGACAAAGCCAGGCTCCACCACTGTTGTGTCATACGCACTTTAGTGTGGTACAATTCTATATATAGGGCAAAGAGAATAGTTTCATTAACTTCTCTCTTCTCTAGCCATGACCCACCTCTGTGCCATACCTTCTTCTATGCTAACAGAATTGTTTCATACAAACATACCTTATTAAAAGCAGGTTTGCTTAAACAATTTGTTTCCCAATCCCAGCACACCAACATGCCGTGCAGTAAGTGGAGATGAAGATCCAAGGCAGAAACAAGTCACTGGGACTTGGGTAAGGCTTAGGAAAGCCTAGCGGCCACAATATTAATCTGACTAAAACCAGAAAAGGTCTTTCACATCCCTCCCTTCACGTGTCAGAATTAAGTCAAGGAGAATTTAGGCAAGCACTACACCAATACACCTAAGAACTGAGTTAAAGCAATAGCACGCACTCCAGCAGTGAATACCAAGTTTCTGTGCTAATGACAACCCTGCATTCGCTTTGGTATATCTAGAACTTTCCCCCTGCACTGTGACCAAAACCCCACATCAAAAGTCACCCAAAGCCAAACACTCCCTACAATTACAGAAGTCAAACCCTCATTTTGAATGAGGATTGAAGCATTTGTTTCCAGGAAAAAAAAGCAACAACACACCCACACGCAGTACCACATTACATGAAGTAATGCCATTTACTTCCTTCATCCTAGGGAGTATCATCTGACAGCTGGCGTAGAGAAGGTAGTTTTGGTAAGCCTTTTTGTAAAATGTTTCCAAATTAAATTGACAAGATGCTTTCAGAAGGAAAAGTTAATGTTTTTTGCAACAATTCAGTGTATCCCAAAGTCAAACATTCTTCTCTTAATCCTACAACAAGGTAAGTAGTAAAAAACATACTTATGATGGAGATACCACATGTATGTAAATTTTAAAGTCTCTGCTCAATATATCAGATTTTTAAAGTAATTTTAAAACCAAAATGGCCAGTAGAGTGTTCCAAGGCCAGTTTTTTTGTTTGGTTGTTTTTTTTAAAAAAAAAAACTACCCCACCCAATTTCTAATCTGTCCACCAGATAAAAGAAGGATAGCCCACATCTGAATTCCTGGCAGTTTTTAAGGGGGAGGCTGGGGGGGTGTCAATATAGGTTAAACATAAATGTATTTTAGTTACAAAGCTATCTCCTAACACGGTCAAGTATTAAAAACTGAAAAAAAAAAACAAAAAACAAAAAAAAACACGAAACCCCAGAAAACCACACAGACAGAGCCAAACTAGAAATGGCAGTACAAACTCCTGCCTGCAAAAGAGTACGTAGTCCCTGTGCACGCACTTGCCTGCAAGATTCACTCTGATGATGTTGCATTCACATAATTCTTAAAAACTTACAGCTATGATTAATTTGCAAGTGTCTAAAAATGTGATTTAAAATTACAGTACTAAACAGCAGGTGCATGCTGTGTAACATGCCAATGAGAAATCTCTTGATTTATGATTTCAAAGAGAGATAAAGCTTGCTAACCACTTCAAATAGACAAACTAAAGCTGCAAGACTATTCTCTCTAGAGGACTGCAAAATTCCATTAGTCTGCTACATTTTTGACTGTTACTAAAATGATTTCATAGATGGTATTGATACAAAAAACAAATAGTATTTTTAAATTAAATCAGTAACTGGGAAATAAGTATCAAATTAGTTTATCATGCAGACATACATGAGTATAAGCAATCCAGACAACCTAGACAAACCTTTGTTACACACTTCACAGCAGCAGTACTGCCCATTTGGTGGTAGGAAAGTAGGTATGTTACTCTCCTAAGAAATCCCTGTGCTTCAGTGAATAGTTAAAATGTTTTTCTGTGCATTTCTTACTCCATAAAAAAGCCACACACAGCATAACTAGAATTTAAGACTGCATCATTATGTAGAAACAGAAATGCTCTCAGCTAAGAATTATGGGACCTCAGAGCTATCTTAGGGAGTTAAGTATTTCCCATATGTATAAAGTAGAAACTGAAAAACTGAGTTTAACAATCCTATCCAAGAACTCGAGTGCACACAGCAGGAGAGAAGAATTTTAAATTATAAAAATAGTCTCGCCATCTGATTTTAATTTGCATTCAACCCTTCCCACTTCCTAACCTCTTCTTGGGGTCGTACCTAATTTCTTTATTATTAAGGCTTTTTAATGAGACTTAAGTTGTTAAAGTACTCCTTATTAAAAGAAAGAACCTAATGAGAAAAGTACTTTTTAGTTCAGAATTTAAGACCCAGTCAGGCAGAGTTCACCATCTCAAATTGTCTTCAGCATACAGGGCAGACAAGCTATGCTATATAAATAGATGTGTAACTCTAGACTGCTGACTATAATTCAAGATTATGTTTAGAAGCTTAAATTCTGCAAGATGTTGGAATTTGAAAGCTTGCATTGCTCTCTCCATGCTGCACTTGAGACAGCAGACAGTTAAATAAATACCATTAGTGTTAGCAGTCATGAGCTATAGCCTCGTAAGGTTGAACCTTCTCCCTGCAGTCCAGCAGCTGTGCAGCAGCAAGACCACAAAAGCTGGTCCAAATCCTCGTGCCCTATCCCACTGCAGAATACTGTTGAGTAAGAAGATGATAAAGGGACTGTAGACATGATTACTAAAGGTAAGTTGTAACGCTGAACATTAAAACAGAGGACAACAAAATTACTGTTTAGCACTAGGCAGGTTTTCACATCAATGCAGTGGCACAGAAAAATTAGGTGAAGGAACTTCCATATAGGTAACAGGAGAGAAACTAACACCAATTCTAAGTATTTGAAGACACTCCTAGTGATTTGGGAAATTATAGAGTAGAGAGGCATCCAAAGCCTGCCTTCAGGCTTAGGAATCACGGCTCCATTGGTACTTTATATTAAGTTTTCCTTCATTCCTTCAAAGAAAGAAAAAAACCCTCAGCATAAAAATAGATTTATAGCTTGTCTTCACTTCTACCCTCTTCTATTGAACTACTGAGAAAAATTAGAAAGATAGATGCAGAAAAGAATGAAAAGAGGAAGCAGAGGGGAAAAAAGGACAACAGAAAACCATAAGATGATTAATAAAGTTGCATTAAAAGAAGGCTATAATCACACCTTGTAGCAAAGGCGTCCTGGAGGAGTCCGATACCTAAATAAAATTCATTCCATTATTAAAATAATATACAACAAAAATCAGAAAGACCCAGAACTCAAAAAAGGTAACTAATGGACCATTAACAGACAGCAGCATTCATGAAGTTTAATCCCCTGTTACACTGTACATGCTCTCGTACCCCTGTTCTCAGGACACTTTGCTCTAACAAGTCTGCAAGGTTTCTCTGTTCCCATGAGGACAAAGCAAACCTCTACAGAAGTCTGGTCACCCTTGTCAATGGGGCAGCTCTGCTCCCATCCAAATTACCATGGTTGTAGCAAAAAAGAGTCTTCTCTCACCTTTCTGTATCTTTCCTCCCCAGAATGAGCACTGAAAGCTGGAGATTTCAACCCTGGGGTTGTGTGGGGTTTGAGCACTGAAAGCTGGAGATTTCAACCCTGGGATTGTGTGGGGTTTTGTTTATTTGTTTGTTTTTTGTGTGCTTGTTTGTAAGTTCAGTAAGGACAGTTCAAAGTACAGCTTTATGTAGGGGGGACAACACATGAGAAAGAGCAACACTGCAGCATTCTGAGGTTGCAGGCTGAATAACACCCTCTGGAAAAAAATTAATATAGAAACGCTCTTCAGAAAGTTATAGAAAAATAGGAGTTAGTAAAGTTACCAGAGGTGTTCAATCACAGACAAGTCTAACTCAGGGGTGGCGGAGTGGGGGTGGAAATGAACATTTTAAATTGTGCCAGAAATGAAGTCATCTGACCTCAAAATAAGCTGAAGTTCAGAGCAGTTTTAATCCTTCAAGAAACCAGTTGAAAAGACATGAAATAACTACTATGGCAACATAATTCTTCCAAGTATGAGTTTTGCTGTGAGAAGTGCAAGAAATTTTTGTCGCTAAAGACAGTTGCCAGATTTACTTGGGCCAATCTTACTCAGAACTCAAGTGAGGAAAATAAATCGAAAAGCTTCTTCCCCGTAACGGACCCAGAGTTACTGGGCTTCATATATGTGACACTGTTTATTTTGGCATAGCAAACAGTCACCAATCTATACACAAATGCACGGTAAGCCAAATTCATTCTGAGCTACAGAGAAACATTTCTATTCACTGGACCTATGAAAGGAGAAGAGTTGGTATTGTAGACAAAAAAGCAGGGTATCTAGTTAAAGCGGAAGATCTCCCGAGTAATTTCATACTAGCCAATCTCCAGCTGAAGCAGGTGTAGAATATTAGTTAATCAACAAAAGGCAGCCTTTAGCTGATAATACTATAGGAGCTGCTGCCTACAGCTTTACATTTACAAGAATTACCACCACCTGACTTCCGCTGGTTCACTTAAACCTTGCAATCCAGAAGTTGAAAAACAGGAGCTGCTCCTTTCCACCATCAACTTCACATCACCCACTTCCCCCTGCAACAGGCTGTCATTCTCTGAGCCGAGTTCAACGCAGCCTAGATACTGGTGCTAGGTTCTCAATTCAAACAATAATGGACTTCAGGTCTCAGACAAAATTTAGAGTAACCTTGAAACTGGTCTGTCTCATGATAAATGCCAGCTCACAAGGGCTACTGGCACACTTGGTTACTACAGCAAGTCAAATCAGGGGGAACGTGTGCATGTCAACAGGCAGAGGCAGACAGCCGGTGGGGTTTTAAGGACTGCAGTTCCTGGATAGTGTTAGAGATAATCAAAGGGGAGACACAGAATACCTAAGGCAGCCTGCACATAGTGCGCACTGCGATAGAAAACAGTTGTATAACCACCCAGCTATTTTGTTGCTGAATGCTCCATATAATCCTGATGATGCAGGACACCAATGATGCATGGAAAGTTTCTAGACTTCTAGTTGGTCACCAACTTTTTTAAACTGTCTCTTAATACAGGACTACTGCAGATTGGAATCTGCATGCTTAGTTCAGTGACTCACGTTAAACCACATCAAGATGATAGCTGAGGAATGTTAAAACATGAAAAAACATTTCAAAGAAAACAAACCAGAACAAATTACTTTTTCCCATGAGTACCTGCTTTTTCATCTCCCTTAAGTGTTGTTCTGCCATGTCAACTACTAGACTAAGATTTGCTAAGAGTAAAGACTATTTTTCCTTATTAGTTCCAGAAGATAACATGAAGACCAGCAAAAATTGGATTGCAAGTGATACTTTACCAAGTATTTAGAGAAGCATATACTCAAAGGAATTAACAACAAAATACTCAAGGCATCCAGCCTACCTGGTAACTGCTTCCTTTCCAGAACTTCTTCATCTCTTTGCGCCTCCAAGCCACAAGTGAGCTAGTAATGAGTGTACATGGTACAAGATAGAGAAGGGCAGGTTGTCCCATCTTCATTAATGCCAAAACAATGAAAGTCAGCACCATACCAATGGCATAAGCTATAAAAAAATATTTATACATACACAATCAAGAACAGGTGAATTTTTATATTAAGTTACTTGTTTAGTAAGCCAGAATTATTAGTTTTTTAAAGTAATATCTTCCTTGTTAATACAACTGAAGAAGAGGGGCAATAGGTTGCTCTGTATTTGCAAGTTTTCTCAAAGAAACTGACTACCATAAAGAATACTCACCTTAAATATGGGCAGGCACATTAAAAAGATTATAAATAGATTCTTGACAACACTGAACCTTGACTTGAAGAAAACTATCTAATCCTGCCATTTAAAAAAAGCTAGCATGAAAATTGACAGTGCTGAAACATCACATGATTTACCTATGGTACAGGAAATGTAGTATACAGAAGATGAACCTGTTTGAACATCAAATCTTCGACAATAGGCAACCAGAAGCCCTTGAAGGGGGACAAAGAAAAAAAAAAAAAGCAGTCATGAAATATTTAGCCATGATTTTTTTCCTCCCCAATCCTCCAAATCAAAGCAGCAGCATAAAAAGAATTTATAGTAAGACTTCCCATTACTGTACGTTATCTTCTTCCCATTTATTTCTGGAAAGCCAAGAACCAGTTTAAGAAATCTTACAGTAGGTCTTGAAAATCAAAACCATAACGGAAATAACAGCCAAGCTCACTTGGCTCTTAAAACTTTTTGGTTTTTTTAAGCAAGCTAATTACATCACGCTATTTTCAATTTTCTAATACAGAAGAGTAATCTAGTTTTAATACTTTTCTTCAATTGCATTTTAATGCTCACTCTTAACGATCAGCAATTTTGCCTGCATGCTGTTCACGAGATGGTGCTTTGTGCCTGACTTAAGTAATTTGCTCAAGACTCCAACTATGGCAAAATTCAGCTCTTCTGAGAAAGATGGAAAAACTTGATAATACATTTTCCGTTACCTCGCCTCTAATTAGGTAGTCTAGGATACGATAATACTATGAAGTCACAGAATATTTGCTTTCTGTGAGATTTCAATGAGATTTAATTAACAGTGACAACTGGATTTATCTGTGGGACTTGTAATTTACACAATACAATGCACTGGAAAAGCAAAACCCCTTCACTATTTGAGTGTTCTGTAACATACTAAGCTTTCTTATATTGTGGCTTTTGTTGTATTCTGCACTGACAGATCAAGGGAAACTACTGCATTTCAGTTAGTAATTACTTTGCAGAATAAACTCCAGTATAAGTCAGTTGAGAATCAAACCCCAAATATTTAATCGTAAGTTACAACTGCCAAAAACTTTTGCTCACCTGGGACAATAATGTCTCCAAAACCCAACAATGAAAATGGCATGTCACACAGTGTCGATGCAGAGTATTCAAGTCTAGGCACTCTAATAACCACAGGTAACTGGAAAACAGTATTTCAGAAGCCCACATAAATCTAATCTAAAGCATCTTGGTGGTTTGGATTTGTTTGCTTGCTTGCTTAAATTCATAACAGTTTTAAAATAATTAATTTATCATTAATGCAGAACTTCAAAGTAGGTAGAACCTAAAGTAAAAACCAGAAACCAACACAGAGTGGGTAAAGCTTAAGGCAACAGGAAAACTGGAATTTCAGATTTACAAATAATATGCACACACCAAAAAAAAGTTAAAACAACATTTAACCATATAATGGGAATAACAAGTCTGGATTATTAACCTAACTATAGAGTATTGATCAATGATTTCCAGGCCCTGAAGAGAAATTTGGACAGTCAGGTTTTCCCCAAAAGAATAGTCTTTTCAGAGGGAATAATTTAAAAATCCAGTATCTGAAATACAATCCTTACTTTCTCATGGGGAGCTGAGCGTTCAGTAGGGACTTCCACCAAGTTTCCATCATTCTAGGATCAAACCCAAGTCAACAGGTATTTAATACTTAAAAGAAAATAGCAGAAGCTGGCTATATTTTGTGAGAAAGTTATGCCGAAAAGCACACTATGAATTAGCTACGCAGTGTCAGTATTTTTATGTTGCACATACTGAAACAACTTTTCATACCTTTTCACTGTTTCCAAAAGGACCAGCTGCAACTTCAACCATTATACTTGCCCCATTCTGAAATTAAGGTTATTTTTCAAAAGTTAGTGGTTTAATATACCAAAACATTCATACCACATTTACAAAACCTGCTCATACCTCATCTTACAATTCAGGATTGGAAAAATCCTGAATATCAAAAGGAAGGCACGAGTATTGTACAGTATTATTTTGCATTAAAAACATGTAGTCCAGGCTAAAATAACTGTTTTTAAAAAACACAGACAACAAATCCACTAGATGTAGCTGGAAGTTTAGATAAAAACGTGTCAGCTTATTCTGCAGTGAGCTTTCTGCTTCAAAATAAAAGAAGGTGCCCTTGCACACAGTTCATACTACACTGCAAGTGAGCACCGCAGAAAGTCCTAGAGCATGTTCCAATGTACGGCTGTTAAAAGCAAAAGAAGGAAGGAGACTGGAGGACAGTAATTTCTCAGCATCACACTGTCACACAATTGGGAACAGCTTACTTTTGGCCAAGTGATTGCTGAAAACTTAGTCATTTAACAAAATCTATGGTACATCTACAAGCATTACGCTCTATAGCCCGTACAAGATGAAAATTTAGGCCGCTGCTGTCTTAAATGGGGAAAAAGGAAAGAAAGTCAGCATTTCTGCATCGAGAATACTTAAAACACTGACGTGTTTAAAAATATTGCCCCAACGACCAGACAACATTTTTGGGTTTATTTTAAAGAAAAATTCACAGACATACCTTTGTGATAAATGGTGTTATGAAGACAAAAAAAACATCGTATAGAAGGAGAAGGCCTAGAAGTATCACACAGGACTGGCAAAAAAAGAAGAAACTATTACTGGCTTTCAAGGACTGCATAGCTAGATTCTGGTACCATCATGTTTAAAAAAATGAAGAAGAAAGACCGCACACCCCCCCATGTCTTAATTCTGGCATAAAATTTAGAACAGGATTCATTTATTTTAATAATTATTAAAAATGGTAAAGATATTTTTTTAATATATGTTTCTTGAGTGTTGAAAACCTACTTCCTGACACTAAACTTACAGATTCATGGCATTAAAATACTTTCTTAAGGTAAGCAACTTACAGTACCTTAAAGTTGGGCATTTTCAGTGTCTTAATAAAGTTTAGGCAGAAGGCAACTCCCAGGATATCTTGCAAAATCCAAGCCCACCTGAAAATAAGAACACATTTTTACACATTGTTCAAAGTTCTGCTGGAATGTAAGTGCAATGATGATTTTAGGTTTTGTTGGAAATAGCAAGATTGCAAAATGGATTGGAAAGCAAGAAATTCGTTTTTAGGAAGTATTGCTTCCAAACCCACAAAAATACTAGTTCAAGATGGCCACTTTACACTAGCCTCTGGTCATCAATAGGTAACTGTTCTGCATCAGCGTACTACAGAAAAAGTGAGTTGAACAGAGGCCATAACAGGGCCTCAGTGTTCACTTGTATGACTGCTCACTTGACTGGAAGCCCTACTTAACGTCTGGCTCAAGGTGCTACTTCAGACTGTACTGTAATATTTGTGTATTCGTGGTCCTGTGCTTCTACTGGACCACAGGAAGCATAGGTCCTATGCTCCCTGTACTGGTTTTGCACTTTTTTCCATCTGTGGCAATCATTAGCAATCAAGCTAGTTCTTTCTCACCTTCATAATTTTTTGTAACTTCAAATTACACACAGTTCATTTGTATAGCTTTGTTCTCCATTGTTCCCATGCTTATTAAGCTTCATATATACTTTCATCACTTTTTTGAAATCGGCACTGGAGTTTAGAAGGATGCTATGCTCCACGATTAGTTATGTGATGGGAAGTTCCTTAATGACAATTATTCCTATTACTCTTTTAAGTCAGAATGCATCACTTACCTATCTTCATTTCGAAACACTGCCCAGACGACAGCTGCTGCTATGCAGAATACAGCAAGAAAAATAAGCCTCACTTCAATGCTTTTGTTGCAACATGCAATCCTGAAAGAAAATAATTAAATTAAAAAAGAAAGCCTGCAACAGCCAAAACACATGCCTGTGCTATCGCGGGTCCTTCAGCTGAGAAGGTGTTCTCATCCTGAGAGCTTCTCCTTTGCCCATTTGTTCCGTCCGGACTCAGGTGGCATTATTCTGGCAACTGCAGTACCAGTCCTTCTCTGGGCTGCGTTAAAAGCATGCCCACAGATAGTGAGCCAAGTTGGGCTTTGACGGCCAGTCCTCACTTTAGCAAACNCAGTGAAGGACAGTCATGGCACGATTCCAGAAAGGGGGGGGGCGGGGGGGGGGGAAGATCAATTTTAGGACACATAATACAAGATTAAAAATGGAATAACTATGTATTGCAACACTGTGAGCCAATACCTGTTTCCACTGCCTACTCAGTTTTCTGGGACAGTTCTTGAACCAGTATTAACTGACAGAAGTAACACCTGTCCTGCAGCTTACATAAAACCTGCTGTCTTTTCTACCCCATCTCCACTTTGATGGGCTACTGGATCGCCTAGCACTAATATGCTGCACTAAGTACTATGCAAACGTGGTCTTAGGCTTCCAAGCTTATACACATTGTTCTTCTGGGGAAAGGCACCATTTGTTGCATTAAATGTAGGGATTTTTTAAAGTGAAAATACAGGGGAGGAGAACAAGGACATTCCCATACTCACTAATACGTGCAGGATATTTAACTTGGAGTAGTAAGAAGAGGCTACATGTACACTGGTAACACGCTTCCAGTGTTATAACTGTAACCACTGACTTCTAACACAGAAGACATGAGCAATGTGTTGCCTTCGCAAGAAAAAGTTAAAACTTGGTCTGTCACAGGTGCAGTACAGATTAACATGAGGGAAAAAACCCAAAACAACTGTATTGCCTATAGCATAGTACTTGCTCAAAACAAGACCGAATGTGCAGGAATGCCCCTTACAGAGTTCCTTGATGAACAAAGTGAGCACACCCTACAGGCAAGGAGAATTTTGTAAAACGGAGCTCAGGCAGCCTTTCAAGATTGATAATGGCAATGCTTTCAGATAAAGGTAATGCAGCGAATCTCCCACAACACTATTTTAACTGTTGATTATACTACGGATACCTTTAATATCTATTAAAAAAGAAAATTACAAGCTCCTTTAACAATCCCACACACTAAACCATACAGGAAACAACTTGTCAATGTGTTCTTGTATTTTCACACTACTTTGTATAGCTACCAGAAAATACCCAGAAGAAAGTTTACATTCATAATAATGGAAAGGCGTACAATACCTGCACTGCCCAAACGGGATTTCTCCTATTAATGCCGCAAGACAGTTGTATAGACTCATTGCAGATGCCAAGCAGAAGACTGATATTATAACATACACTAAAAAAGATGGAAAATTGGAATCAGTGACAAGATACAATAGAAAAAAAATATCAAAGAGGAATCAAGCACAATGATGTACATTTGATATAAAACTGTTCACAGTTATAGCACTGCTTGATACAGTCACTGGAGATGACAGACACTGATTACATAAAGTGCTGAATTCTGAGTGTCTCTGCCATAACAAGAGTTCTCATCAAGCAAAGACTTGAGTTTTGAAATTTTTGAATTGAAAACTTTCTACCAGCTTTCTCAATTTCTGCTAATACCCCTCGCTTCAGATTTTCCCTTTAATCACTTGTCTGCTTATGCACAAAAATTTCAGCATCTTCAAGATCTGACTGATAATTTTGGTGGCGTTTTAAGATACTAAACACCCCGTCCCTTCCAAAAACTTCTATGTGGTTAGAAACCACCTTGCTAGGGAAAAACACTATATTCCATGTTCTAACTTATAGTAGTATATCATGTATTCTAACTTATGGTAAACACCCTGAAATGTGGACCAACAATAAAACCAGTTGTTTGCTAGCTGGGGTTTGGTTTGGGTTTTTTTGGTAGCGAAAGTCTGGCTAGAAAGCAATTCTGATACCTGCAAGGAGATTACTGAAAAAAAAAAAAAAAACAGGCAAGAAAGAAAGGTGGATTTTATAGTTGTAACCAAGACTGTGTGCCATTGTGATCTGTTAAGCCCCCAACAGGCAAAACAAGAAGTTCTGCACAACAGCTTCCTCTGAGTTCGGTAAGACATCATCTGTTTAGGGAATCTCAAGTTTTGCGGCAACAATGTAGAATTAATAATGCCTGAATACTTATAAAAAGAGATAGAGAACTCCATCACAGAGCTGAGCTTTGCAACTGGCTTTGTGCGGAAAACACTCCCTCCCTAGTACTGCAGTTACAGAATTGATTGTAACTCCAGGTACAGATAATTAGGATATTAGGATACAGATCTTAGGACTTACATTCACACACTACAGTAGTGACATATCAAAGTGGGGGTGTTTTAGTTACTTGTTTTTAATTACATACAGATTTTTTCCCTGGGACAGCATGTCACACCATGGTAACAGCTTATTTACCTTCAAGAAATTTCATTTATGTCTGCTCCAAAGTGTACAGAACTAAGGCTTCTTAGCAAAAAGCTACTATGTATCTTCTTTGAACCATTCACATTTCTTCCTCTCCCTAACCAATTTGTTACTCTTCTCCCTTTCTCTTTTAAGAGGCCTCTTTCTTCACTTCTTCCTACATCTCACCTGAAACGGCTCAGGGGACACTTTTAACCTAAACCTTTTGATCACATTAAAAGGTTCATCAGTCTTTTTGTGGGACAAGTTTAGCAAAGGTAGCATTGCCCGTAGTGAAGATAACGAAATCTAAACAAAATCAAGAGTCAGGATGGTGAATTTTCTTTCGCAGAAGCAGAAGGTTAACTGCTAACAAATTCTAAGAAAGAGTGAATTTACAAAGCTTTCAGAATGAAAGTTACATTGTTCATACTAAAAAGTGTAATTTATAACAGTATACATTTTCTGATTGCATGATTTGAGAGCAGGAAAAAAAATAAAATCAACCAACAGGTTGGAAACTATATTTTATTGGAATTGGGCAATTTGAGAACTGAACTTATTGCTAGTATGCTTGAGTTTATTCCATTACGGTAATGCCTGGTACTTTAATTAGGGCACTGCAACCACAAACTCAACGTCAACATAGCAACACCTAACAAAAGCTTTCACTCTAAACACCTCTAAGTTATCATTGCCATCCTCCCAAGAACATTGACACACGTCATACACTTTTTTTACTAGTCACCTCTCCTCCACATTATTTCATTCAGAATAAGCACTGTCAAAGCAACCTTTGTAAGAGAGTGGAAGAAAACTTCTCTCTTTTTTAAGCAGCAACTATATCTTTACAACCCTCTGCTCATACATGGAGAGAACAATTTAAAAAATTATATTAATTTTAGTTTAGAAATCTGGCTTTTCAGACGTAGACACCTAATAAGATCATGCACAAAAATAAGTCAAATGAGATTTCCATTGTTTCTTACCTAACCATTTGTAGAAGAAATAAAGTAAGACCAGCATGACACAACAGATGACAACAAACAGGATAACTGTTACAGGGGTGAAAGTAACATTTTCTTCCTTCTTCCGTCTTGTTTCTCTCTCCCCAGGACTCGCTATTGCTTTCAAATTCTCACTGTTTTAAGAAAGCAACAAACACATTTAGCTCAGATGAGAGATTATGAAAACGTTTTACTATGACCAGAATTGTTGGTTATAAAGCATTTAAACTGACAGCATTTCAGGCTAATCCTTCATACCATTATTAGACTTAAAACCACAGAAAAATGGCATGCTTGTTTGAGTTTCTCTCCACTTTTTAATGGAGATGTGAACTTCTAACCTAGCATAGATCCCAAGGAAAAGACTCCCAACTGCCCTCCGTTCCAATTGTGTGGCGATTGCCAACTTTAAGGAGTACCCCCAACCAAAACCGTGTTCCATGTGAGGAAACACAGTCCAATATCAAAATTCTCAAACTCCTTTCAGGATGCACACGCTCAACTCTATTAGCACATCACCTCTGACTACAAAATTTCTTGGGCTAAATGTAGTCAATCTGATAAATATGACTATGATAAATCAAAATCATGGGTATTACACACTTTTAAAACCTCAACTACAGACATTAGGTGTCTACAAAACCCATTTATGTTAGCAGAATGAAGCTACACCTCATAATTACAGAGTAAGTGAAAGAGAGGGGGTGTAACTGGGGATTTTCACTGGCAGTAATATTTCTGTGCATACATACTCCACGTTTATACTTCACCATGCAAAATAAGGAGACTTAAATTGTTGTGTTTGTTCTTTGAGCAGATAGCCCTACTGCTCTTTACTACAGACGCTAGTGCAACTTGCCCATCAGATAGTACATTCCTGATGAATCCCAGGACCTACCTACAAAATGCTGAATTCAGCAATGAAACAGCTGCCTTCAAAAGAGAAAAACCCACAGGAGTAAGGCCCTTCGTTAGATGAATCACCTTCTCAGAGGACATGCTTTGAATAAGCAGCTTTTTTATAAAAAAAAAAAAGCTCACCCTAGATTTATGAAAGTGCACTACAACAAGTTTAATATAATTACATTGAGGTATTTTTCAATATGGGAGACAGCATCACATTTTGTTATTTTAGCATTCAGTGTAGCCACACCCTATAGCACTGCAGGGTAAAAAAAAAAAAGCATAATCAGATCCAACCTTTAAAAAAAGGAACATGCACACACCCCCTCCTTCTACTTCTTTAATCTCTTTAAAATCACTAGATTTGCATAACTAGTGGGAAAGAAGAACCTGCTGTTATCACATACAAACCACTCCCTGTTGTTCCGGGGAGCAAAGCCCTGGAACAGCACTGAGAACGGGAAGCCCTAGGTAGCGACGCTGCCGGCCCGTTCAGTGTACACAGACACCCGAGAAATCCTGCAGAATAACACCACGCTGTGAAAGGCCAGCTACATCCAGTTTAACCCCAGACGAAAAACAGTTCTGTGCACTGAGTGTGCCTCACTTCACTAAACAAAGTCACACACCCCTCAAGCACAGTGCAGAAACCCCTGCTGCCCCTCTTCTCCCTGCAGTTACCACACTCTCCACTTCCACTCCCTTCCTTCCCTGCACAGGGACTGCTGCTGCCTCCTTGCTGCTGCCTAGGCCTAGAGCTGCCATTGCCCCTGGCTCTCTCGCTCCACCAGATAACACATAAAGCTGAAGCAGATAAGCCTGGTTGGACTTTAACTGTCTGGAGCCACCCAGACATGACCCAACTGCATTCCCCAGGGCTCCTAGTGACAGGAGTGTGGTGCAGAGATGTCCCAGAGGGCGCTGCGCAGCCAGCTGGCATCAAGCAGTTGTACAGATCCCTGCCAATGCAGACACTACATACAACTATGTATGTACCTCTTGGATCACTGGATTTTAAAGGTGTCATTAAAATACCTACTTGCTATCATGGATGTTGGAGTATTATGATGTTACTTATAGGGTATTTGGTAATTTGTCAAAATGTTAACTCATTCCTCCTCCCAAGAGCTGCACTATCCCCCAGGGACTTTTACAGCCTACTACTTAAGGTTCCTCAAAGACCTGCATGATTTTTCAAAGGTTGCAGTGCTCAAGCATTTCATGACAAAGCAGCTAATTGCACCCAGATCTTATAATCTTTTAACTACCAACCTTGAAGAACGTAATTTCTCAACTGATCAGAGTGACAGTTTTCACAAAATTTGTAGTCCATGTAATTTAAGCAGTTCCATTTAACAAACTTACAGTTCTGCTACTCCGCTCCAGTAGCCTCCTAGTGCCACTGTAAACACAGCAATTAGGAAGATGACAACCATACTGTAATCAAACTCTGGCAAAGGTGGCGAATACAGAGTCACATTAACTTCGTTTCCAAGCGTCTGAAAAATAACATACAAGTTGGTTCATAAGGATAACAATGAAATTGTATTGCTTATTTTCCAACAAGGTGCACATTGTGATTTCCTGCTCTTAACCTACACAATGCTGAGAGCAAGTTTTCAATTTACTGCACAAGACATCCCATATATTTGCCTCGGTCATTGTAAAGACACAATGCTTTCCATGCTGCCTTCCAGCAAGGTCAGGTTTGAAAACAACCCTATTACTAGTGCTGTGGAAACATATGGATACCACAAGGCAAAATGGTACTTTTTTGCATTCTTTCAACACTTCTGGCAAGTTGTGCCTCTAGCCCAAATGTTTTTCATTCCCCAAATATACCAAGTGCTATTAAAAGACATCTGCTTTGCAGGAAAGTGTATCTAAGTCAATCAACTTGAAATACAAACTCACAGGTCCACTGAGGTATCAGCAGAGGTCTACCTCTAGCTCTTGAAACCACAAAACTACAGTTCAGCTACAGGCACAATGCTTCAGACAGGAGACAGTGAAAACTGAAGGTGGCAGAAAGTTATGTACTAATAGCTTTACAGGAACATTATTTGAGATGGATTCAAAAGAAAAGACAGCAATTTCACACTACTTAAAAGATTTAAGACCAACAACAAAAAAAAACAACACAATCAGCTGAAGGACACTGAAGATGATGGGAGGGAGTGCAGAGACATAACCAATACCGAATTGTACAAAAATCTTGAAAGCAAACCCATGATGCTTCCATTTGACTGAAAGATGAGATTTAAGAAACAAAGAAAGGATAATAATTTGACAGGAAATGGAAGGTTTGCTGCTGTAGTCAAAGTAAGTCACGGCATCAAAAGCAATCCTACAGTGAAAACAGACTTCAGAGATGCAGCAGAAAAACAGATTTGTTAAGAGGCTGCATGTGGGATAAAAGGAGGAGAGGAGATGAACATGCCAGGCAGGTTTGGCTACAGGAAGATCAAACGGGCAGTAGAGAGACTGAATGGGAAGCTGAGTCGTGTAGTGGAATACACTGGCCATATGTGAAGAAAGCTGATTCATTTCAGCATCCAAATTATCTAATTACAGACGTTAACCTCACTGCAGGCTAAAGAAGTTAGAATCATTTTTTTGCCTGAAGTTATGGAAGTTCAGAAAACAAGAAAGAATTAAATTCTAGTGAAACACTGCAGTTGTATGAAGTGGAACATAACATTAGATAAAGGTAAAAAAACCCCATATGTAAATTACAGCATCCTGTATGTAAAAAAAAAAAAAACCAAAATAAAACCCCAAACAAACCAAAACACATAACAGACAAAAAGAGCGTCAAAAAAAACCCCAAGAAACCTAAAGGCTTACACATTTTTAGTATTCAATTCCAACATGTCTTAGTCCAGTTTTTCGTTTAAGTTTCATAAATCTGATAAAGTATAATTCACATTATAATCTAGAGTGATTGTTTCCTTTTATTCCTATTGTCATGGTCTTCACTAGACACTTGCAAAATCTCAACTTCCACCACCAGAATCAAATATATCACATCAGGTAAGAACTCTGCAAGAGAGCTGTCCACTTACTAGAAGGTTTGCAACACTCTGCTATTGCTGTCAAGACTCATAATATACCTGACTTGAACGGTGAAAGCTAACAGAGATGAAGTCTTCTAAGAACCCTTATACAAACTAGCTACCCTCAGACTGCTGCTCTCTCTCTCTTTTGGAGAAAGTTGGAAGCTTTGAAAAGAGTTAAAACAGAAATACAGCTGTAGTAGGAAGAGTAAAATGGCTGCCAGCTTCTAAGCAGCACGTATCATTCAAAACGACAGCTGCCAGTGACACGACAGAAGGCTTTGGCCTACATCAGAACTAGGAAAGGCTCCCTTGTAGTCTAGGCTGTGTTCCTCGCTACTTTTATGAACGCAGTCTCATTCAAAGACAAAACTGAATTCTTTGATTCAACAGCAGTATGAGACATCGGCACACTAATCCACTCACGAAGTTACGCTGGTGAATTAGTATAGCTGCACAGAAGTGATTCCACATGACACCACCCCAAGCAGCACCAGGCAATGAAGTGGTGCAGAGAAGATACAGAACAAATCTGGGATCTAACCTTGGCCTAGTTCCCTTTCATGTTAGCAGAGCATATCTTAAAACCACTCAACTAAGGCAACAACACTTATCTTACTTTAAGGAAGAAATCTGAAGACAGAGGACAACCCGAACCAAAACACAGTATTCAAGACTATGGCAGACTGGGATGGTCATCACAAACCTTCAGTCATGTCAATGCTCGGCAAGAACCAATCTTTAATGGGAACAGACAGTAAACAACCGAAGTCCTATACATCTAGGCATGGTTTCAGTTTGCATACTTACCTAAGACAACCTCCCATGGCAGCTCTGAAGATTAAGAGCAGAAATGGTGAAGTGAGCTTGCAAATTCACTCCAAGAAGCTAAGACTACACAGGTTAGTGCTAGCCTCTGCTACTCCCAGAAAAACATGTGCAGTGCAACTCCTGCCTAGCAAAGCTGTTTAACACTAAATAAAAAACAAGACAACAACAAAATAACAACAGAAAAAGCCACACCGAAGAGAAGATACTGTTTTCTTTAAAACCCTCTGCAATATTCTGTATCCTAATATTACATGTCAAGGAAAACAAACTCCAAATACTCCCAAAACAGATTCCTGTTTATACAGTGTAGGAGAGAACCACAACTGCTACGTTTTAATGAGACATGGCTTGGCATCTCACCACGAACTCATCAGCAGAAACCCAAACTATACTGCCTAACTGCTCTGTAACAGATGCTGTCACCCTATATAGAGCTCATCCTCTGGCAAAGACAAACACACCCTCACACCTTCCTCAAGATCCAACCTGACAAGATACCGCTTGCCTGAAAGATATCGTGCCAGTAGATACAAACTCAACTGTTCTAGCTTCTGTGCTAAAGGAACAGCCCTCTTGGGCTATAGCTCTTGACATATGTCAGGCATCTGCAATTGTATACAAGTCTGCTGGAAGGCTACTTATCTCGTTTAGCAGGAAGACTTCTAAGATTACCCTCCCTCCAGTTAGGTATTATGTTTCCCATTCTCAGTGTTCTAATTAATCAGTCTCTCAAATTAACCCGAATAGGAAGACTAGCACTTCCATGACTTAATATCCATCCTTTTCTGTGAGACTGAAGACAGTATCTAGGCACATTCAGATCAGGTAGACATCCATATCTGACCTGAAATTACTTTATGTATTTGTTCAAAAACCTAAGTCTATACAAACCTTAACATGCTGAAGTTACGTTACTTACCAGCTGCATATCTACTATGTCATTATATCTTATAAGAGCAACTGGAATAGTCACATCTTCAAAACCAGTCTTGTTATCTGAAAGAGGAGACTAAAAGAGAAAGTGTCAGTGATAAGTATGTCGAGCCTATTTGCAAAACAGGTTAGATCCCTAAAAGCAGATTATCCTTTAAATTTCAGTGTATTGTGGGGAGGAGAGCTCATTCATCACCTTTTGCAAAAGGTCAGTGAAGACAGATGTACTTAAATCAAAACAGGTAATACTACCAACACATCTGGATTCATAAAGTTCTTGTGTTTTTATAGTATTACAAGGGATAATAAAAACTGGTTTATTCTCTATGCTTTTAAAACAAGATTAGCGTTTCGTGATAATCACATAAATTCATAAATTGCAAATACTTGTATGTACGTTGCAGCTGTAACAGAGAACAAAAAAGCAACAGAAGTATCTGTAAAGATATCTCAAAATGCCTTTTTTTATTTCCAATTTTGGATTGCATCTTCCTAGCTTACTTTTGTCACACATCTAGAACAATATCACCTAAGATTACAGGGAATTCAGACTACACTAAAATTAGGGAATGATAAAGACAAGCGTTTGCCTTCAGAAACATAATTAAACATACAAGTGACATTAAAAATACAATTCAGCTGTAGATATTTTTAGACGACATAAGACATTGTTGCACAGAGCTAACACGGAATGACTCTCTCAGTCTCAGGAACAGCAGTTGTGCCAGCACAGCGCTCTGTGGGGAAGGTTGAAGGCTCATGCTGGAATCCCACACATTGCCAGGGTCCTCTGCTTTTGGGGTTTCTCTCAGCTAACCCTGCACAACACTGCATTGGACCAAATAAGTAACACACTATTTCACTACAAAAGAAAACTAAATGTTGTAACTTACCAGTCTAGGTTTACTGGCAATCAACAGCATTTTAGCACCTGAACTTTGTGCAATTCTCGCTTTCTCCAAAAAAGTGCAGTTTCCTCTCATCACTACAACTGCTTTGTCCTTCATTAAGCCAGAAGGAACTTCAGAAGAATTGCAGAGTACCGTAGAAGTCAGGTTTTCCAGAGTGCTGAAAGTCTGCAGAGAGAAGAGGAACGTGACTAAAGCAGGAAATTTGATACCGCAAACTAATCTAGAAGACATTACTGTGCTCCCTAATTTGAGGTTTGCCAGAAAGAGGCATAGCAGAAAGGAATCATTACTTCAGGAATATACTATCAGAGCAGCAGTTTCTGCAGCCTGCAATACTGAGGGACACTTATAGCAGTGTATAGCCAAAATATCTGGCCGTTTCTAAATGCAATTTCACAGCAGTTGTTGCTGTAATTTAAATGTAAGAAACCGGTTATATAGCAAAAGCACTACTTGTTGTTCTGGGGAATACACTCTGTGATATTTCCAGGCTTCACAAGCCAAGACAGCACTGACGGACATAACATAACCAGAGTTCTGAAGTGTAATGATTGTTCAAAAACAGTTGGCGAGCCCAATAACGTTACTTACTGCAAAAAGAATTTAAAAAAACCCCAAAACTATCCTTATTTCAAAGTTCAAATCCATATTGACAATTATTTTTAAATTATTGTCAGTTTTCTTTAGTTAATCATGACATCCCTGTGGCCAAAGTAGCACAGCAAAGATGTTTGGGGCAGACAAATGATTTTTACTCTGTTTTACATTGAGTTAACCTGCTAATGAATGACAGGAGGGAAGGGAGAGAAGACTGCCTTGATCACTTCCAAACACAAAGTATTTCCTGTTTCTAAGAAGAGTGCCTAAAGAAAAAAAAAAAAATTTGTTTCTGCCTCACACCCCAGTTTGGCTCAAAGACACGCACTCAGAAAACATGGCATGATGATACATTCCAGATAATCTCCTATCCCACAAGTTTTCAAGACAATTAAACAGAACATCAGACTGATAAATCAATGTAAGACAGCTGTTTCACAAGTTTACAATGTTTTTGTAAACAAATAAACAGAACTTTTATTCCCAAATCTGAAACTTTGACATACCGATAACACCTGAAGAAAAAAAAAATTACAGTATCAGTTGAATATATAAACATATTTAAAACCAGTTCTAGAGCATATGACACCACACAACCCAAAAAGGTAAGTATTCAATGCAGCACCTATTTAACTCAAAATTTTGAAGACCACTTATGGCTCATCCAAATTCATATTGCATTCTAGTTTTCGTCGGGAGTATAATTATAATACTTACAGCATTGTCCAGGCCCTTTGGAAGGGATATCCAATTAGAATTGTAGATTATGCAGTAATCCTTTGTTACTGGAGGCACACCACTTCCAGAAGCGTGCAGGATCCCCTCATCTGCAGTTACCTGCAATAAACGAGGGAGTTCCGAATTAAACAAAGTTCAGAATATCATTATACAGATATTCTTCGAAAAAGCTGTTAGGAAGAGAAAAAGCTGTTTGGAGAAAATGAATTTATTCAATTAATTATTTTACATAACAATTGATTCCATGAGAGATGGGTAGCTTGAAAGCAGGATGGAAAAACAGTAAAAATCAAGTCACTGTGTAAAACTATTTATCCTCACTGCAAGTACAATGTACTTGTTACATGTGCAGTACATGTCACCAAGTAGAATACCATCAAGAAACGCATGCAAATTATTTCAGATACTTTCCAAAAAGTGTCAAATTTTACATAGAAAGCAATTAAAGCAGTACATGGGAAAGTGGATTAAAGTCTTTCCCTCCTTGCAGACTCTAGAATTTCCCCTAATAATAAAGGTATTATATGGCAATTCCTAGAATGTTTTTTATCAAATAACTGTAAATGCAAAGAGATCAACTAGTCTACTTTAAGAATTTGAGTAGCCAAGGAAATACTGGTGTCTCATAAGATTATGCTCAGACTCCCTCAGCTAATATGATTTCTGTTACTTACTAATACATAGGAATTTTAAAACTTCTGATAATTTTAGGGATATCTACTTCTCCCCAAGCATTAATATACCAACAAAGGTCAGGTATCTAAGTGGATAAATGAACAGACTAAGGATTAGATGCAGCTATAGCTGCAAAGTAGTGAAACAAATAAGCGTCATTTGTGTCTCAAAGAAGTGACACTTTAAGAAAACTGGGAGATGATCTCATTTCAACTGTTTTTCTTTAGAGAGAAACTGACCTCAGTATCCGTAAGTATCAACAGATTAAAAAAAATGCAAATGTTGTTGTAAATTCCATGCCTGTCTGAAAGAACACTAAGATATTAAGCTAGAAACAGACATGGGTAAGGGGGGAAAGCCCAAATGTTTGTCTGATGTACAATGCTAATCATTAACAGTGCCATAGAGGCATTTCTCCTCAGGCTAGCGTACCAGTATTCTGTGGCAAGTGAGAACTAAGAGAAAAGAAAAACGTCTGACTATATTGTTTCAGAGGTTTATGTCTGCCTGGGTTGAATAGCAAAAAACCTTCTTCAGAGGAATCCATTATATCGGTCATAGCACATGAACATCTGCTGGGAGAACTGTGTCAAAGGGCCTGAGCACATTGACTGTTCAACATTTAACAGTTCTTCAGCTGTCGGCTAAAATAGGTTGTTCCATGATTTACGATCAGCACAAAAATTATCAAGCTTCCCTCTTAAGCGCACTCACCTAAAAGCATAAACTAATGGCAAATTAAAAGCAATAAAGACTTGCAACAGGTGCAAATCCCAGATGTTTCCATGCATTAAAAGCTCTTTCTGCTTCACGAAGTAGAATAATACGTGTTTTCTGGGTTCCTGGAAATCAAGTGTTAATGCTACACAACCGTAAGTCTACCTAGAAGGAGCCATTACTTGCTTATTTGATACGCATGTTTTGATTGGCAAGCTTCCCTTCTCTGGGGATGAGTCAGGAAATACAATTCTTGCTCACGAGGTGCAGGGAGGGAAGACCGCAGCATGACGTTTGCCCTCACGTATTCATTGCTGCGCTCTAAAGACAGCATTCAGAAGTTAAAAACGAAGAGAAACTCTACACCTCGCTTGGAACATCCCCACTGAAATCCTGTTGCATCCAGCTGAACTTTTATTATTTTCTAATTGCTTCAGTATCCTTCTTTCACAACAGACAAGGGCTACTAGTTCAGGTGCGTGGCCTTGCAGTCAGCTGTGCTGCTGAATAGTATAAAACAAATCTCACTCTCAGCATATGTGCAAAGTAAAAATTTCTTACTGAGCACGTTTTCAATCTTGTGAAGACTACAAGTGTGTCCACAAAACTGCTCCTGAACAGATTAACCTGCTTCCATAGGCAGACTTGCTCCAGCATAAAAATGTTCCCACACGGCGCAGAGGTGTGACAGCTGCCCTCACCTAAAGGGGCATCAGCATCTTCCTTCCCTTCAGGTTCAAGCAATTCCCAATGACTCCTCACCTTCAAACAAATGTCTTTCTATTTTTCACAGCTGGTTCCCCCATCATATTTCCTTCCATTACTACCCCTAAACTTTTCTTGTATAGTTTTCCTGTATAATATCTTTGATGGAGAAGACATCTCATACTGTCTCTTAATCCTTATTTTTCCTAACACATCGCTGTCACCGCAAAGATATAAGCTTGGGCTAACTGTTGAGCTTTGGAGCACACTGTAGAGTACTGGAAATTACATGAACCAGTGGGCACAGGGACCAAACCAAGCCTATATTTACAACATCCATCACAGTTAGTGTCTAGACAAGGTGTACAAGAAACTCAAAGGTACAGAACAGGGAGAAGGTATTTTGTATGTAGTAACTAACAATAAAAACCCCACAGAAATGTAAAAAGTTAGGAAAAAATTAGGCATGAACAGAACAAGCACCCTTTCATAGTTCTACCAGCAGCCCCGTGACACACACACTCTCCCTCCTTCCCTCCCTCCGGGCATTGCGACCCAGGAGAAGGTGCTCAGAGAGCAGCAGTGGTCCTTCCCCGAACACCTGCTACCTTCCCCAGTGCTGACTCCACACATTGTTAGTCTCGGGACATCGTTCTTGAGACTGAACGACCGCATCTGATGCTTACCACTGCTAAAACTGCCTTTGTAGAGCAAGGGAGGAGGCAGGACATGGGGCCTGGACTCTCACAGGAGGGCAGGAGAAGCCCCTTCCCTTGTCGCTGCAGCAAACCACTGGGGTAAGGAGCAAAGCCACTCTTCAGCAAACCCCAACAGCTACCTGCGGCTCAGAAACAGCGAGGGAGCACTGCGCAGAGAGACACAAGCTACTTCACCCAAAGGCGTTCTCAAGGCACTAACAAACTGCGCTGTACATCTACTGTTGAGCATATCCAATGGTGACTACCTCCACAGGAAAGTGCTCTGCATCCTGCCTTACCAAAACAAGGTAAAAATTATGTTAAAAACAAGCAAACAAAAACAAAATCCCAACAAAACAACTTAGAGGAGCAGCATTTAATGCCAATATGCCCTCCACACTGCTCAAGCAGATCGCAGAGGTTCCTGCCTTCCCCCTTTCCCTGCTCCACGAGGCAGAAGGCAATCCACCAGACTCCCACAGTGATACGCACCTGCCTGCGGAGAGAAGCTGCAAAGATGCCCCACACAGGAACTAAAATGGCACTGAAGGTGAACAAGCCGAAAGCCAGGACACACCACCAGCTTCCCCCCTTCCCCGGCACCCTGATTTAAATGCCTCTAGAAACAACATCAGCCTTTATCTACCCGGGCACCGGGCAGATTTGTTACACAAAGCCGCCAAGGCCTGACCGGAGCCCGGGCCCGGCCTGCGCTCCCGGGGAGCGGGGAGGGGGGTCTTGCCCGACCCCAGGACACGCTCCAGAGCCGCACCGCCACCGAGGCGTTGGGAGACGGGGCCACGCACCGGTCCGGCCGGAGGGACAGGGAGATACAGGGCCAGGGTCCCCCAGGAATGAGCTCCGGGGGGGCAGAGAGAGTCCCCCGGCCGGCCCCACCGCCACCCGCGGCCCTGCCGCCAG
>VZSZ01003187.1:1582757-1598320 GCA_013398815.1 Ibidorhyncha struthersii | reverse complement strand
GCCCCGGCGCCTCCCGCGGCGAGGGCGGCGCACCCCTTACCGTCGGGAGCAGCAGGGCCCACAGCGCGGCCCACAGCAGCCCGGCGGCCCTCATCTTCCTCAGCCGCCGCCCGCTCGGCCGGGCTCGGGCTCCCCCCGCGCAGCCTTTCACCGCCGCCGGCTCCCGGCGAGGCGCCACTTCCTCTTCCGCCGCCGGCGAGGGCCGCGGGACGCTGAGGCCCACCCCCGAGCCCCGGCGGCGGGACGAGCGCCCTGGCCCGGGNAGAGCCGGGGCGGCCCCGGCGTGTTCCTTCTGTCTGTCAGCAGCGCTCAGCTTCCCGCCGGCAGCTCCGCCATGGGCGGGTGCGAGATACTTAACGCCACCTGAAACCCTTCACAGCCATGACGTGGGGTCGCCCCACGTCTCCCGAGACAAATCTGAGTGTTTCACCTCGCTCCTTCTGTCGGGGGGACCGGGCCGCGGGGCAGAGGTACGGCGAGGGGGGTGTCCTCGGGGAGAGCAACGAGTACAAGGAACAGCAACGCACGGCCTATAACAAAGGGTCGAAGGGAATTGGCATTGTTTGCATTAAATAAAAAAAAAAAATAATAATTCAGATATGTTTTCCAGGCTTTGAAAACGTGGAAGGAGCTGTGGTGCAGCAGATGTAAGAGCCGGCAATGATTTGGAGGAAGGAGACGGGCAGAAACAGCTCTGTGATTTACCAGCTGGGGAAGTTGTGCAACATCTTTCCCTGAGGTTTTCAAGCGCTGTTTTTTCAAGCTTCCTTCCTGGGAAGGGCCAGGAAGGAGAAGAGGCAAAGACAGGGAAGATGATGGCAGAAGGAGGGGACGTGGCCATGAGAGAGACAGTGGAGGCGTGAGGGAAAAGGGAGAAGCAAGAGGAGGAGAGCTGAGCTGCGATCCAGCGTTGGTGAATGCAAGCCTAAAGTGGGTAACCCACTTGCTTGAGTCGCTCACAGACTAAGCGGTTATTAGTTATTACTACAGAGAAAGGAGGTTCCCACATGCGTGGTTTTCCCTTTGTGTGAATTCAAGGAACATTTCCCACCACAGCATGGCAAGTTTTCAGTAAGCTGTTCCGTTGCTGTAAAAACCTTAATAACATTTTTACCTACCTGTAAATAAGTAGTGTTTTGATCAATACAGATATTTTGATGATAACAGATAAGCTTCCCCCCCAGTGACAACTGAACAGGCTTACACATCTTGTACACTTGCTAGGCTGAAAAAGTGTCTAACAATTTAACGTATTTAAACAGTGAAAGATAACGGCACATCATGACACAGCTAATAATTCATATTCCATGCAGAATTGGTATTTTTTAAAAAAAAACAGCGAGTACATTGTCCATCTGTGTGTTTCTATTTTGATGCTGTTGCCAGAGTAACCATGACACTTTACGCCAACTACTGTCTCTGCTTCTAAATCTAACCAGATCTGGATGACAGATTAATACAGATTACTTCAATAAATCTATCAGTTCTGTGATCTGTAAAGAGCGAAGGGTATGGACATGACAGTGTATTTCAGCCGTGGAAGAAGTGTTTCATTTGAATTGCAAGTGTGTAGCTGCTCACAGGATCAGATTCCACAGGATGTCCTGCCCTACCAAATACTAATCCTTCTCCTCGCATTCCCCAGGAAAGCACAGCAGTTTTTATTCTGTCTGCAGCTGAAGAAAAGTGGGCCGAGGAAAAATCCCAGAAGTACAATTGCCTTTAAATAAAAGTTGGTCTCCCAAAAAGTGTATGTTTGGTTTGATCTCCCCTGCCTTTACGCATGTCTAAAGATACCGTGTAAACATCTCTTACCTTAAACACATCCCCTGCAGCCCAGCGGGACTGTCCAGGTTAGAAATAGCTGCACTGATGAGCCCTAGTGTTAGCTCAGGACATGGGCAGCTCACATTCAGGACATTGATAAAAACTTCTTAGGTAATCTTTATTGGCAACTTAAGTAGTCCCTAATTTTTTACTGTTAGTGTTAACGTGTAACCAAACTAAAACAGATGATCTAGTCTCAAATTTCAGCAGTATGAGAAAAAACTAGATTTTATTTATAGATGTTATTTCCAATCCCAGGCAGAAGAAAACTTGGTTATAAGGACCTTCTGAGACTAAAGAATGACTTNAATTCCTTACTTGGAATGAACAACACAGCTTCTACTCATAATCAGTGTAAGATACTGAAAATCCATACCAAGAATTATGTCCTTTCTATGCCACCATAATTATTTCCATCAGAGAAAAGAAGAGAAACACCACTCTCAGAAAAATCCCTTTCCCAACCAAAACATCAACATGAAATAAAATCTGTAACTCAGCTCAGGCATTCCTGAAGCATTTCAAAGCATTAAGGAACAACAGATGTTTAATGTAGGCTTTGAGCACGTTAGTTAGACGGTGGAAACTGAAGCTAAATAACCATTAGCACAGAAAAAAAACTGCTTGAATAATAGTATTCATACATATATTGAAATCCTTTTCAAAGGGATCATGAAATTATCCCTTCCTCCCCCTGCCTGTTCTTCACCATACACACACACTTCTAAACACAAATTATTTGATTCACAAGGAAAGACATCCAAAACATCTTCCATTCCACGGCCGTTTCTCCTGACTCTCCCATTGCATTAAGTGCTACTTTATGTTTTTTTCATATTTATTGGCCTCTCGGCTTTTGAGTAAATTTATTCCAACTAGTCTGCCTTTTTCTGTTCCTTTCCCTATCTCTCCTTATCCAATTAAATTTGCTCTTCTATTAGCTTAACTTTGAATTACTGTCCAATTCTGTTAATTTTGTATAAAATATCACAAACAGAAAATAGTTGCCTTATTAGGTAGGCAGATTTAGAAGGGTGGCCATCCACATTAGAGATTTCAGAGAACATATTGCATAATTTTTAAAGGACTAAGATTGTAAAAGAGACCAGACTCTGCTCACTGAACAGTTATGTCATACAAAAAAATCACTAAGGAGGGGATTTGGGGTTCATTAATCAATAAGCAAGCTTCAAAGGGATGAAGGAATTTTTAATATGTTGTATTAATTTCTAAGAACTAAGAGAGAACACTGACCCAAATACTGAATGTAAATATATTTCTAAGAAATTCAGTGGGCAGTACAGTAATAGGGCAGAACAAAGCAGGTGACAAGGAAAAGGAAGTGGCTTAACCAAAGAAAATTTTACCCTATGCTATAGTGTCTCTTTCAGTGCTTCATGTTTTCACAGCTTTTTGGCTGGAGTCTGGAACAAGACAGCAAGGTAACACTGTGAAACCTCTTGATTCAAGTGACACGGGGAACGCTGTTACTGAAACCTGCCACTGCGAGACATAAACACATGGCAAAGATGAGGACGCGTGCAAGAGCCTGATGGGACCTCTATCTCCTGGCAAGAAAGTGATCCAAAGCATAGGAAGACTGCTACTTAAGAATTATTTAATACAAACAGATGTCTAGCAACTTTTCCCCATGTACTAACAGCCTTATCTGAACACCAGTAAATATCAGTCAATGCTAGCAAGAGATACCCTAGCTCACTGCATATGATGCAGCGGGGAGAACAGCCAATTCAAATGCATTTTCAAAGGTGATGTTTAAAGAAACTAGTGAAAGCCTTCCTCATATGCCATTATGCAGCAAGGTCACATTAGCATGCATTAATGAAGGACTGTAAACCATACTTTTGAATTCTATGTTCAAGCTCAACACCCTCAAAGGTATTGAGTCAGGTTTTAATATTTCCTCGTGGTAGACACTGCGAGGGTAAACATGGGTAGCTGCATTTAAAAGCATATTACTTTCACCATTAATATGCAGCTTCAGCACATGTTGAGACTGGACTTTCAAACTTACATATATTAGATCTTTTTTTTTTTTTCACAAATAGATTTCTGTCTAGACTAAGTGCCATTGTTTTGCCTATCTACGAATCCTTAATTGCAGACAGCTGACTGAAGAGCTGGTTATCAGTACAGTCTTCATTCACCTTTAGACTCAGCCCAGGTAAGTTACGTAAAATGTACACATCTTTCTTAAGCACTAGCAAGATCAGATGCATGTAAATACACTATTAAAAAAAAAAAAATCCTGTAACCAAACACTTTTTCTAGGTCTTTGATGAAGAATCTGAAATTAGTTAGTCATCCACTTGTACAGGCCAACGTCAGCTTTAAAAGCAGACCAAATTCTCTCTCAGTAGTTTAAATGTAGATTTTAAGTCAATTTTTTTTTAACTTCCAGTAAGCCAGAGCAATCATACTAATTTCAGTTTAAAAGAATGGATTATTTCCTTCCACATTACTTACTTAAGATGAAGGTGTAACTATATACATATATATTAAAACAGTAAAAGACATTATTCAACTTTTTTTTTTTGCCCCTGAATTAGGATGGGCTCTTAGTAATACTAACCCTGATTTTGTTCATTTTGGATTTATATGCAAATATCAGAGGAAAGTTAAAATTTGTTATAAAGAGAATATTCTTCCCATTTACATTGTTTTAATAAAAAAAAAAATAAAAAGGTTCAGTGAGTAAAGGAGTTTCAGCACAGCTTTGTGGCCTTGATTTCATGAGTAATTTACTGTAGAGGCTCACCAGACACCTCAAAGTTGTTGTTCTTGTTCATCTGTTACTTTTCTTTTCTAAATGGGATTAAAACTAAGTTAAGAGAACTTCCTCCCTATTGAACTACATTTTTGGGTAATGTTTTAGGATTTTGGTCATGCTAATGGGATGCACAGAAACAGGACGTATGGAACAAGCGACAACCACAAGGTGTTCAGTAGCCATATTGCAACGTGTGATAAGCCAGTTAGGGCTGGGTTTAGGCGAGGCAGAGTCCAAAGCATGCCGTGCCATGGGTGCCCTTGACACCCCACCCTACCTGAAAGGGCACAGTTTTTTTTATTATAACATGAGTTTGCTCATCTGTAAGTTCCCAGGTGAAGACAGCAGTCCTATTCAGTATCAAGCACCTCAAGTTAGCAGCTTTTTGGGCACAAGAACACATACTAGTAATGTCCCTGCCTACCCAAAGTGCTTTCACTATTTTCTTTCATGTTTCCTTCCTCTACATATCATTGGGAGAACAGGTCTTAATGGAAATCATGGTGACCTCTTCAGCCTGCAGAAAGTCCAGGAGAACACTCAAACCTCCTCAGGCACAAGGAAGTCTTCATGACCGTTCAGCTCCAACGTGTCCATACTCTCCCAGCACCTGGAAGCTGGATATCAGAAGGATCTAGTTCATTTCCCTGAAGTTTTGGCAGCATGGTGGACTGAAGGTAAATACCCTTTACTACTACTATTTTCTATTAACTCTAAGTTTTATTTGTTTTGAGTTCCATGAAGGTAGCATTGGGTGCAACAGGCCTCAGCATTTAGCGCATCTGCAACCTCACATTCATCAGGAAAAAAACAAAAACCAAAACACCACCTTGTCTTCCAAACAGATGTGCCATCAGTCTGCAACTGCTGAAACCAAAGCTAGCTTGCTGGGTGGCTCCGCGCTTTCTGAAAACAGCTTTGTAAGCCACTGCAGGAAGAGGATACTACTATCCATTAAAGTTACATCAGCAATCCGTGTCTCAAAGTCCCAGCTTAGTCATGCATTTAAGTGCCCAATTTCCTCCATATACCAGTTATGCACACATTACGAGTATGTTCCAATTGGTATCAGCAAAGCTGTCCTGTGCATTACAGATAAACATTGACACGCACATGTTCTGCTGCTTGCTCGTTCCTCAAAGATATACCACATTGCCTCTCCGTGGCTTCTAAACCTGTCTCACTTGTATATTCCGTTGTTCTGTAGTTCCCAATCAATCTGTTAGCCTCTCTGACCACCTTCCCTGGAGTACAAAGAACTAAGCAATAACAAGGAGACTTTATGCTTTCACATAGCAAAGTACAAAAGTGGCTCAGGGCTGCACGTGGTGGTGAACTTTTAAGTAACTCCACAGCTCAAGGCTCTGTTGAGGGACCAACTGTCCAAGAGGCCAGTTCCTAGAGAGGACCTATTCAGTACAGGACTAGGAAACTGTTTACATATACACTGTAACCACATGAATATCACCAGGATAACTACTGATGTGAGTAACTTGGAGCCAGACACTTGTGTGCCAGACAAGTTACCGTGTATGAAAGAAGGGGAGTTTGTCTGCAGAAGCCCAAGCACCAACCTCTTAGAGCATCTCCTTAGGCACACAGGGGCTTCAGCTGTAGGGGTAAGCAGCTAAACTTTTGAATTTCAAGCATATAACTGCTGCTTTGGGTCTAAATTCTGTTGATCCAGCCCTTGTGTTAAGACAGAAAGGTACATAGTAAGAGTGGTACTACTACTGCAAGGAGTTATAAATGCAAGTCTCCACTTTTTAAAAATCAATAAATAAGAAAGATTTATTCCAAGCAGGCTTGGCTGTTTTTTTTTTAAAAAAAAACAAAACATTCTATTTATAGTTAGTCTTTGTTTTCTGCCCTGAAGCCAATCTGCAATCTAATGAACCAGAAAATTTCTTATTTCAGGACTCCATGTCTTTGACATTAACCCTTAGTGTGCGATTCACCTGTCTGACAGATTCCAGAATTGCAAGTCTACCTTCAGGAGCCAGAAACTAGAAGCAAAACCTGGTAAAGCAGAGTACTGCAAATACTCCTTCTAATCAGTCCCACTGAAGTGTTTGTTCTGCGGAGAAGATACAAATGCTAGGGAGGAAGATCTAGCTTCTACCTCCCACTCCCTGACCGCCTAACTTTATCTGAATGATTTCATAGTGCAGTGCTTTAAACAACCGCTTGAGATTCTTGACTAAGTCTGCAGAACCAGAAAGTATCTGGAAGCCCTACAGGGACCCACTCACCAGAGGAGATCTTTTTGACAGCACTGTTTTCTCTCTGCAGTTCATCTCATCTATCTCCACAACAATTGTGAAAGGCAGACCAGATTGTTCTTACTGTTGGGGTTTCATGTCGGTGTCACAGTGCTGATAGCAAAGCAAATTCAAACACAGTCAAAAGCAGCCATGAGATCATTGTTCACTGACAGATTTGATTTTTTTTTCCAGTGTTAGTGCCTTTAATAACATATAATGAATTTTATAAACATACCTCCACAGAAGTTAGCATTGTCAAATTGTGCTTATTCTTGCTGGCACAGTAAAATTAAAGGTATTTGTTAATATCTCAAACATTTTTTGTCTATATGAGGTGGAAGCTACAGAAGCACCTGATAGTCCACTATGGCAAGACCATACAAATGGTTGCCTGGGTGACAAGTTATCATATTACAGGCTAACTTGGAACGTAGCATGACACCATGTAATTGTTATAAAGCTGCTCTACAGGAGGTAAAAAGACATATTAGGTTGTGAAAAAGCCAAATACCTTTTCTCTATCCTTACTGCAGATTTATGCAGCATTATGGGATAGTCAGTAAAGGCTATCAGGGACAGCAAGGGATCAGACAGACAGTATTTAAAATAAGTTACTTCCCCCACCCTGACTTTTTTTTTTTTCCCCTTAAGAAAGCAAACATATACAGGGCCGAGACTCTTACGGACAACATATAAAACACTTGATCCTGCTCCACTTGCAAGTTATTTTACTTCCCACTACGAAAAGAAACTATAAAATGCCATCAAGTCAGAGCTGTAATGTTTAATTGCTACATTGTGTTGATACAAGGTCTTCACAGCCTACACCACAGGTTAAAAAGTTAGATCCTTCTTGGAGCTTGACTGGAATAAAATACAGCAAAACCCACCAACCAACCAAACCCCACAATGGAGTAATAGCTTGCATAGAGCTGACAGCAAAGACTTGATGTAAAAATTGTGCTCTCTAGTGGAGAAATTTGATTTTGTGCAATAGAAGTTCAAACCATGCTGATCCGTCCACTTGACCAACAGTTTTTCAGTGCAGAGAAAATACCAAGATTTTCCACAACAGGAAAAGAGCGCAAGTGCCTAGTTCAACAGATTTATTATAACCAAGATAGATTTATACCCAGTTACATGACAGATTACAGCTAGATGAGGCTTCTAAATAGACAACAAAAAAATACCTAAGCATGCTTTTATGTTTGTTTAGGTTTTAAAAGTAATGGCATCCTTAATGCAATAGCAAAACATTTCCTTTTAATGATGTGACACTTTAATATGGTCCTATACTATATAGTCTGATGAAAATAGGTTAATTTTACACCAGATCGTGCTACTGACATGATCACCAACTCCTTTATTTCTAGTTATGCATACACCACTAATCTTAAACATACTGAATGGCTCTTTAGGAAATACTAACTCCCATTCAATTTGTTTTCTTACAGTGTGAACAAAATACAAACCATTTTCTTCATGACAGCTGCCTACCACTATTTTTTCTGGGCAGGTATGGACCAATGAATTCATGAACTCAATTTAATAGGTGAATTAGAATCTATTCTTTAAAACGACTTGGCTACTTTATGCTTTCTCAACAGTATACAGTATTTAGCTTCTTTGAACTCTGTGCTTAACTAGGCTGTTGGAATACATCTGAAGTTAGAAGACAGAAATATGAAAGACAAAAAAGCTAAATGTACAGCTAACTCATGCTAATTTTAAAATATATTAAAATTTGGCATGCATTCTAATTCAAGAGTAAGGATCTAGCAAGACATGGATATTAGATTTCTCTTATGTGGTTGCAGAATGTTATGACGAGCTCTTGACTGTTACAGAAAGTAACATTCTCTCTTCCTCTTTGGCCCTTAAAGATGAAATGGGGGGGGGTAGGGGGGTGTTGTGTTTGAATGCATACAGAAACACAGAGCTACCTTTCATGTTTTAAGTTCCCTAGTATACTTAGGAAAAGCAGCCTAACAATTCAGCAAAGCCAGCAGTCTAGATTTAAGAAGTATCACAAGTCACAAACAGAATCATACAAGTTAAAAGATTTGCCAGCTAAATTTTTTTTTAAATGGAAAAAAGTTCGTAACTGATCTTATGCATAAAGCAAGAAGGAAGACTCTCTCTCTCTCTTCTCCTTCACTGACTTTCAGCATAACTGGTGCTGATACAGCAGCAATTTAAACGCTTGTATTTAGTTAAACGCTTGTATTTAGTTGATCCCATGACAGGAAGCAAATTTCCTAAGTTTCTGCACTGGTAGTCATTCAGAATTTTGAACAGTTGTCAGTGACTGGGTAAAAGCAAAACCTAGCTCTACTTAAGCAGTTTTGTCATATCACTTAATAGAAAGATTAATAAGGACTAAGTAATAAACTTTAGTTTGGGTATGGCTAAATATTTATGGCTATTTCTTTAAATATTTATGAAGTGCCAGAACTCTGCAAGACACTGTTTCCATTTAATATTCTCCTGCAAGTTTTCACAATATTCTTTAAATTTCTGTCCTTCACATGGCTGTATCACTTAAACCATACTTTCTATTTAAACCATATGCAAGAAAAAAATCAGTTAAACTAAAAAAAAAACCCAACAACCTAGTCTTTCTGGATCCTTAATTTCGAGACAAGTAAGATATCCCTTGAAGTCCTGTGTAGTTACTGTTACAGCTCAGTGACAGAGAGAGTGATCTTTAATATGTTTAGTTTAAAATTCAATAGTAGTCATGCAAAATTAATACACAGTTGTGAGCATATTGTAGCACCACTTGAAGTTAGCTGGTACATATTATTAGCTCTGTTGTAGTAATACCCGTCAGTCACACTAGTGCATGTATGGAAGGGAGGCAGCCCAGTAATTGAGAGAAATGTCTGTTTTTCTAAGCCTCATTCGAGAGTGGTTATGTTTGCAAAAAACTCCATTTTTAGCTACAAAAGCATTATCATAGCAAGGCAGAAGTTTCACTGGGTTTTGCAGACTCAGCCAACTGTATTATGATAGAGTTCGTTCACCATGAAAAGACATTAAAAAAATACCAAAGTACAGCTCAGTAGATTTATGCATTAGGTTGTAAGCCATCTATAAAACAGGTTCAAAGTTATATTACAGGCTATAAGATCCTATTTCGGAATTCAGTTTAGCCCATGTAAGAAGCGCAAACGGGATATCTTCCAATTAAATCAACCTCTGCATTTCTTGAGGGGAGGAAGAGACAGAGGTCAAAATCCCAGACAGCTCATACTGACTTTCAATCCCACCGCATAAGACAACTTTGTGAGGTTTTTAGGACACAGCTAGGAAGTCATCCAGTGACAAATTACAGGTGCTACTACAACACTACCATGACATCCCATTTTAAGGATAATTTACAATAACTCCTCCAGACACTATTCTGCTAAGAACACCAAAGCTTGCACTGACCTATTTATAATTCAAGTGCTCTCTCTACTCCATGATAAAGAGGTTTTAGAGAATGTAAAAGCAAAGTCCAGGAGGTCCTCGTAAAACAGAGCAGACTTCAGCCTTCTCTCAGTTTCCTATACCTCAACAGTTGCAGAAGTGCCATTTGTGTAGCCACCTTTAGACTTCATGTGGTCCTGAATTGATACAGCCTAGGAAAAAAGCTTATTAGAACATGCATCTGATAAAGTCTGGTTGCCAGAGCAATTATTAAAAGCATCACTTTGAAGAGACAGGTGAGCCATATGTTTGCAGTGCTGAGTCCCAATGGTAGTAGGGAGAAATTATAACTAAAAATAGTATTTAACAGTCCTGGGTTAAGTCAGTGCATGAGATGGGTCTTGCTATCCAAAATCCACTTATTCTTACATACTTCACCCTGGGACAACTTTGACTTCAGGGTGATGTGTTATCTGGACCTAGTATCAAGTGTATCCACAGAATCCTTATCCAAAAGGTTCTCATCACATGTAAAGATACTGGGGAAATGAGCACTTCTTGCTGAATATATCTTCCACAGTATCTTATGTTTACAAACCCAAGGACAGTTCTGTTCTGATGCTATTTTTTTTTCATCAATAGAAAAGAGAAAAAGAGTCAGATTTGTCTCTCCGTTACAGTTATCTAGTATTTTATTAGCTACCTGCTAATAATGAGTGGAGATTACTGCTTATCCAAGAGGTGCACACTTACTGATGAATAGTCACTACTCATCTCTCTTGCCCCAACATGCGCAGTGTGTACAAAGTTCATTGGTTCTCCTATCATATTCCGGTCCAGTCTCCGACGCCTCTTCTATAAGAAAGAGGATATCTTAGATCTCTATTCAGAAAACATGAGCAGCTTTCAGAGAGAAACAAGCAGCTGAGTTAAAAAAAAGATGGTCAGTAGTGACCCCTAATGACTCCTCATTGCAACCAGGCTGAAGTTTCAGACTGTTCGCAGTAACAGCAGGTCAAAGTCACTTTTATAACTGCTAATTGAATTTTAGCAAAAACTTACTTTAATGTTGGAAAGTCAGGGCCTGATAACTGCAAACAGTCATATGGCCAAAGCTTCTGACCAAACATACATAGTTTAGCATGTGCATTTGTAGCTTTTACATTACTTAGCCCAAACTAATTAAAACAATGTGACAATGAAAGCATTTTCCACATAACTGAAAGACAAAATTTCAAATCTGATAAAGGATGGCAGTTGTGCATCTACCTACCGGTTGAGGCTGTTCACCATTGCACCAATTAAAACAAACCAGGAATTCAGTCATTATATTCTTCAGTAGGTAATAAAATCTTGTTAAGTGTAATTATTTCTCTGGGATTAAAAGCAGTATGAAGACCGAGATGCAGTTTCTAAAGCAAGTTTAGGAAGGAATTGTTTGTGCAGATTCACTGGTAAAGATCACAGAAAGCATCCGATAAGTACACCTGCAAAGAGATTATTATGTAAATTTATACTAAAATATATCAAAGTCTTGTAACAGTTATTGAACAATAGACATTTCAGAAGACTAAAACAAGACTGTAAAATTCTTAAAACATACCTGGACAGAAGAGTAGCATCAATTTGAAATCAGTACATTCATGACAGAAATCAGGGTTAAGAGCTCTGCACACTTACTCCCAGCCAGCCAGTAGTGTAAGTTCTGGTTTCTTTACAGAAGTGTAATAAAAACAATGCTGGAATTAAGTCACATCTTGTTTAACTGTCTGTGATCTGGTTGTAAGTAGGGCTAGCCGATACTTATGAACTATTTAGTATTTTGAAAAGAAAATAGCTTTGAAGCACAACAGAGTCAACAGTTAACATTTACAAACTGGTACAAAGGAAGTTTCCCTCTTAAATCTGATACAGTTACTCTCCTTAGACACAGAAAAGCTCAAAGTAAAGAGTATTCTACAACTCCAAAAAGCCCTTAGAAGACAGAAAAAGAGCTTTGTATACCAGCAGTAGAAACTGTTCATCAGACAGAGCCTAAAGCTTCCCAGAAGGTGAAAAACTATTAACATAGCACTCCTGAACTGGGTACACAACAAGGGAACTCACTGACCTTAACTGCCCTGAAGCTATGATAAAAAACAACTTTTTAGTGGTTACTGACTTTTTTAAAAAAAAAAAAAAAATCTTTCAAATCAAACCCAGGGCTATTGAGTAGCCTTTCATATCAAGTTTTTGATACCCCAGATCATTAAAACATATTTCAACACGTTAATTTAGAAAGAAGTGGGTTGGTTTTTTTTTCAAAGCTTACAGCTTAACAGAAGTTACGCTTCATGAATTCAGTCTTTCTGAACCCCCAATGAAGTCTTCACAACCAAACAGCATAAGCTTCTCCTTTCACAGGCATTTCTTATGTAGTCCCACAATTATGTAATTAGCACATCTATTTCTTTCACCTTTGTGGTTTTCTTACACTTCACTTCTCACACTTCAAGCAGATTTTTTAAATTTCTGACATCTATCTATCAAAGCATTTGTTACATTTGTCTCTTAGCTTTAGGTGGCCTATATGATGCATTATTGCAGAATGTGACATATATTATTCCATTTTATCCTGAGTGGTTTTAATACAACTCATTATCTGGCTCAATTATAATTTTTCACCTCACTTCATCCTCTCACAATGGTCTTTACCACCACTGATGCCTTGTTTGGGTGCAGCAAAGAAGGGACGGTGGCCTACACAACCATAAGAACATGCAGAAGCCGAAGCTTTTGCCTACACTTCACATTAGCTGCAAATTTTGGGGGTTTATTTCAAGTTAAGGAGACCGCATCAAAGCCAAGGTTTTCTTAAAAATCATAAAGTGCCTCACTGTACTCTATTTTGAAAGCAGACTGACTGAGACAAGCATCAAATCAGAGAAAAATCCTCATGCCAAAACAATGGTTTAACACGTATTCTCCTCCCACCGTACCCCCCAGAATGTGGCCATCTGCCTCTGTGGGGCTCTGGACGTACCTGGGTCTTACCTGCTGCTCCCAGTGAGTCCTCAGAGGATGGTACGTCCTCATTCAAGCACTGGCACGCAGCCAGCTCCTGTCTTGGCAACTCCAGCACGTTTACAGTTCACATTCCTGGGTTATAACTAATCCTGATCGCTAAACAAGAATGCTTCACTGTGATCCCATACCCTGCGACAGTTCCTTCGCTCTGTGAGGCACTGCGGAAGTCTGTTGTGCACTTCACGCTTACCTACAGGTGTCAGAAAAGCAGAACGGAAACCAAAAATAGCGCCCTAGTTTGGCGTCAGATTTGTGCAGCCGTGCAGTTTTCTCAGCACTATCCATACAGCCTGTGGCTCACTTCCACCCCTGCGGCAGCTCTGCAGGTGTCCTCCTGGCACAGAGCAGCGCTGGACGCCTTCCTATTGTGTTTTACAACAGAACTCTTCTTTTCCTCTGCAGGAGTCAGAGTATCATCCTCCAGGACAGGAATGTCTGCACCAGGGCATGGGACACCACCTTCCTCCCAGAGACTCAAGGTTTCCACACTAACTGGAAGAATTTTAAAAACATCTTAATACATTCAGGCTTGTCCAGGACTAATAAAAGCCAACAAGAATCCCCAAACCGAGCAGAAAACAACATTTTGTCACTGTTGGCACACAGACCAGAACTGGACAATATCCTGTTGTTCTTTCTCTCTATTTTTCACCATAGCAGCAGTATCATCGAGGAGAGAGAGACAAAGGGCCAGGGAAATGGCTAGCACACGCAGACACAGATGTTGAATGCAATGGCAGGATGCACAGCCATTCTGGAGTCTGTAGCCTTAAAACGCCTGAGAGCTTTATGAATGTTTAGATACACTTTACTGAGCATAACATTCAATCTGTTCTACCATTGCTATGTATTAAAAAGTATTCAAACCATTCTTGTATTTTACTTACAAAATATCAGTTCTATGTGAAGTGTAAAAAGTTTGCCCGAATCAAAACAGAATTCTGCCTTTCTGGACAGGAGCGCTGCATGGTAATCTTCACAAATAACATCCACTAAATTATCTATTCTTCACAATTGCCTTTACACTCAAGGTCTGATTGTGACAAATCCCTGACTCCAAGCTGTTAGTGAAAGACAATGAGTGTAAAGTCAGCGTGTATTATCACACATCAGATGCAGGCTACCATCACCCTGCCCCAACCGTCGTTAAATTGTGATCACTTCTGAGTCCAGTTGTTGCCATTTTCATTCCAGCTCTCTCAGTACTGAATTGATGTGAGAAGCATATTTCAGCCTAATTGCCTTTCTAAAACCCACTACACTTCTAATTTGTTCATTATTCTTACTTTGCTCATTTGGTATTTACATCGTGTTAAAATACTGAAACAGTTGTATGTTTACATATTTGAACAGCAAGGTATGGTAAAAAAAACAGTGGAAATTTTATTTCCAGATCAAAGACTAGTTTTGAACACAAAACTTGAAGAGTGCACCTTGCTTGGTCAAAGGTGAAGAGTAAAAAACAATACATTACCAGGACTTTGGAAGAACCTTGGAGCCAAACAGCTGAAATCCTGCTGTAGAGTGAGCTTAAATGTTTGGAAATGGCATCCTGATTTTACTAGTATATGTAGAGATTGAAAATTTAGTTTGTGATGTAGTCCTTAAATTACGTAACAACACTATTACATAGTATGATTATATACTGGCCTTCTGTCATCTTGGAGCTTCATAGAAAGCTGAAAGGTTCCGCCTGAGACCTCCATTAATCTAAGTGTGTTGGTATTGTTATCTAAGGAATTTGGGTGTAGTCTCTGAGACTTCCAGCTTCTCCTTTTAAAAGCTAAGTAGACACGTATTAAAACAAACAAATAACTACCAAGGCAGCTCCTCTATTTCAAAGTGGAAATAAGCTAGTCACAAAATGAAAAAATGCATTTTTAACTAACTGTCCGTTCCGCTCAAAAAAAAAAAAAGAAGAAGAAAAGCCAAGAGACCAAACGATGTGTTCTGTTTGGAAGTTAAAAATAAATGCAAGAAAAATCAACTGAGATTTGCCTGGAGTCTTACCAGAAGAAGATTAGTAAAACTCACAAAAAGATGAGAAGCCAACTGGGCGGCTGGCAAATACACCAGCCACCAGTATTGTAAACATGCTGAACCGAGTTACTAGCTTGTAAATTATGGAACTTAGTGTTACTAAGAACAAACTCAGATTAGATTTAAAAAAAAAAAAAAAAAAAAAGCGTGGCCCAAAGATT
>VZSZ01003187.1:1566317-1581358 GCA_013398815.1 Ibidorhyncha struthersii | reverse complement strand
AGAAGGGGGCGGCTGGGTGTTGGGGGGTGCCGGGCCCGGCCGCGCTTCCCTCCCCCACCCGGCCCTCCTCGTGCCGCTGCCGCAGTGGCGCGAGCAGCGCGCGCGCACGTGTCCCGCCGCCCTCGCCGACAGCCGGTGGCTTCTCGCCGCAGGGTGACCAACGGCGGGAAGACCACCCTGACCCGCCGGCTGATGCAGGCCCTGCCCAACTGCAGCGTGGTGCACCAGGATGACTTCTTCAAGGTGAGGCGGGCGCCGGCCGCCCTCTGTAGGGCGGGGGAAGGCGAGGGGTGACCCCCGCCTGCTTCCGCCCGCTCGCCCTGGCGCCCTGCCCGCCGCCTCCGCCGCCCTGCCCGCGCCGCTCCTTCCCGCTCCGTCCGCGGCGGAGCCTCGGCAGTGCTTGGCTGGGGCGGCTGGTGGATGTGACACCTCCCGGTGACTTTCCGTTTTCTTGGAGCGCTGCGCGGCGTGCTTGTGGTGGTGGGAAGATAGAGGAGCAGGGTGCTTTATCTTTGCCTCGTTACTACTGCTTTTTATCTGCATGCAAAGAAACCTGGTGCAGGGTTAAGATTCCTCTTCCCAGCTTTGGGGTTCGGATCTTGAATCTTGCTTTGAAGTGGGTATCAAGCTTCCCAGTAGCTGTCCTGACCAAGCAGTTTTCTTTCTTATCACTGTTTCAGCCCCAAGATGAAATAGAAGTTGAAGATGGGTTTAAACAGTATGATGGTAAGGCTTTGCTACACTGTTATCCAAGCGTAACTCTAAAACTCAAAAAAGTATTTTGATGCTTTACCTGCACTATTTTTGTACTGACTACTATTAGTTGACACTTAATTACTGCTTCATGATAGTTGTCTGTTTTGTCTTAGTGATTAGTGCACTAGATATGGAAGCTATGATGAATACCATAAACGCTTGGATAAAAAACCCAGTCAAGTTCGAACGTTCTCATGGGATCAACAACACACTGGATGCCCAAATCTTGCAAGATAAGGAGGGAGGAGATGAAACAATCCACATTCTTATTGTTGAAGGCTTTCTGCTTTACACCTACAGGTAATCAAATGTGACTTCATATATTTTGACTTTTACATGATTTTACATGACAGGCAAACCTCTAATAAACCTCTAATAAAAAGACCTGTCCTAAACGAGTTAGCAGCTGGTACTGACTGCTGCTGAGTTGAGGTGTCACAAGCCTGAAGATAGCTCTAGGTACAGGAAATGGATTTCTTGCTACTAATCAAACAGTCCAGCTGTAGCCAAACGTATCTCTTTCAGGCCATTGATTGACATATTCCACCATCGGTACTTCCTTTCCATTCCATATGAAGAGTGTAAAAGGAGAAGGAGGTAAGTTTATCCTTTTAAGTCCCCTTGCTAGCCCAATAGCATCTTATTCCATTCAAGGCTTTGCTTCCCTTCAAAGCTTTCAGATAAGAAAGCTTAAACACTAGCATAGCTGCTGTGCTAGAAGACTGTAGCCTCCTTCACCAAACAAACCCCAAAGCTATTGCGTATGTGAGACTAATGCTCAGTTTCAGCACACATCTTTCAAGAGGCTTTCTCCCTTTGTGGTTTTCCAATGACGTGGTTCCCAGGTTTTAAACTATCCTGGGGTTTTAAATTTGGCTGTATTGTTGTACACGTACACTGTTACTAATGCAAATGAAACATGTTAAACTCGAAGAAGTTACGTTTCAGAGGAATAAGCAGACAGCTATTTTACTTAAAGTTCTGCTACAGCTTTAAGAAAAAGCTAGTCGTCATTGTTAAGATCAGTCTGTCTTAGGAATCTTTTTTTGCATCTTGAATACCTTGGACCCACACATCAAATTCCAACTTTTTCTGGGTATCCTCATTCTTGCAGCTTGTGCTAAAGACTGACTTTTGATAAGCTTAGAAACTACATTGGAGACAACAAGCTCAGGCTAGCATGTAGAGAAACTGAATGAACTATCCATCATTTCCCTAAACTGTGATTAGACTACTCTTGAATAACTATGTCTCAATTTGCAGTTCAAGGAATTACACTGTACCAGATCCACCTGGATTGTTTGATGGCCATGTTTGGCCTATGTATGTAAAGCACAGGAAGATAATGGAAGATCTTGGAGTTGATGTAGGTAAGTCCTTAATGACAAAATAATTTTTGAAAGGTTGCTTTTCCTGGGATCTACATACTGGTTAGATGCATGAGAGGAGTTGAAGCAGGTGGATGGAGTCTATTTCTCCAATACCTGTCAAGTGCATGCTCTTTAAATTAGGATCTGGCAGGCTTACAAAAACATTCAATTACAGCTCTTTTATTTTACTTTCTGTCTTAAGTGCACTTGAATGGAACAAAATCAAAGGAGGAGCTGTTTAACGATGTGTATGGACAGATCCAGAATAAGATTGAAGAATTACTTAACATGCAGGTACATGTTCATGCTTACAACTGCAACTCAAAGACAACCCTTTTAAAGGCTATGCTGAAAAAGCGTAAAGCTGTAACTTGAAATATGTTCACATATATCTTTCTGTTTAGAAATAACCTGCTGCTGATGATTCTTGTGGGTGAAGACAATTCCTGTTTGCTCTGCGCTGTCTACCTGACTGCCACTAAAGTTCCAGCTTCTGTGAAGACTCAACTCTTAAATTTGACTTTGTTCAATCTTCCCTTAAACCTGAGTTATATATGGTCATGATTAAAAAGCACTTCCCCCTTGTCTGCCCTCTTAATTTGTGCTTCAGCCTAGTATGTAGCCTCAGGTGATCTCAGTCTTCTCCCAATTGCCTGTCTATTGGGAGTTCTTTTCACTATGATGATGTTAACCTGTGAGAGTAAAACATTATAGTGGAACTGATGTGAAGCAGCACAAGAGTGTGTGTATGTACATATACACATATACTGCTTTGAGTTCTTTCCTTCCACTAACCTGCATGAATTTCTATATTTCATGCTTCTTGATGAAGAAATTAGGACTGGGTTTGCTCTTCAGAAATGAGAGAACAATAAGAGACTTTCAGGCCCCTTTACTAGCATTGAATTATTCTCTTAAATCCAGTGCATACATTGATGCCAGATGCAGACATAGAGTCAGGGAAAAAACTTTACGTGTACAACAGCCTTAAAATTATTGATTGCTGTAGTAGATTTCAGTAGTGTTCTGTAGCTTAAAGCAAGTTCACGCTTAGATTCAAACTCCTGTGTATGTGCAGAAGTAGTTTAAGGCCTTGGTTTACGTAGAAGCAGTGAAAGCATATTAAAGCTTAATCCTTAGTAGGGGGGAAAAGTGAATTTAGGACAAAAGCTTGATTTAAAAAAAAAAGTCTACCAGGCGGTTGTCCAAGAGGGAAGATACATATTGATCCATTGTGAGACCAGTCCTTCAAAAGGGTTTGACCGACATCAAGAACCAGCAGTTACTTCAAGCCCAGATGCATTAGCTTCCTGACAGGAGCTGGTCCTCCCCAGTATCCCCTAGAAATGGAGAAAGTTGTTATGTCAAATATGCGTGTACGACCAATGTAGGGTCTGGGGGAAGTTTTTCGGTTTACTCCCATAAGATACCATACTTGCGGAGAGATGAATGTTAGGGGGTTGGTTTGGAGAAACAGCTTTGGGCAAGGGTTGCCCTTCTTTCAATTCAACCCTATTCTGCTTTAACAAAGCCGTTACCAGTGAAGTGCCCAGAGTCCTCAGAAAGTTGAGGTCTTAGTTGTACTAAGGACGCACTTCATTTGCTTCTGTTCTACTAAGGAACCCAGAATGTGTACCCGTACATGGCTTTTTTCTGAATGATCACAGCAGCTCTGCCTGCTCAGAATCGAAATACTTACTTAAGTAGTGCATTCCAGTAGAGAAAAGGCATCATATCAGCTTTCATATGGTACATGGTTACTCTCTCCTTACTCTGGTCAATGGGAAAGGTCTCCAAAGGCTGAGCGTCATAGTCAAATTCTGCGAGAATCACCTTGTTGTAGCCTGTTACTAGCGGGCAGGAGGTGTATCCATCATACTGCAATGAAGAATACCCCCTTTTCACTAATCTGAGTAAAGTCTAAATGCTGAGGTATCACAAGCCATATGGTTAACGTTCGTATTTCAAAGTAAGTTACCAAGAGGTGTCTGCATTTATAGCGTTAACACCAGCGGGTTTGGCAGGCTGCTAAGCCAATTATGGTTTGATAACCATAAAACTAAGCCATTTCATTTCAAATGTAGATTTGCTTAGCAACATTGCTTAAATTAGAACTAACCTAGAACAATAGGGCTGTGTGTCATTAATTGCTGGTTATTATACTGTAACCAGCAGAATAGGTGACCGCTAGATCTGAGTGAGAGCTGGTGCTAGCTTTAATGGACAGTATATAAACAGGGTCTTAACTGTAGTGGTAAAAAGGATTCCAGAGGATCACAGGAGTATGGATGATGATATTCAGGTTAGTACCTCAAGGAATATTCAGAAGCCATATGTAAAATGAAAGCTAAGTCTTAAAGAGAAATTTGAACAGTTATACAGTTAACATCTTCTGTAGTACAAAATCTTCAATTTAACTCCTTAAAAGATCATGTTCTGAACAGGGGAGTCAAATTTAACGTAGTACAGATGGGTAAAGTTTGCAAGGGTTTTCTTGGAGTAGGGATTATACTAGTCAACAGTTTTACTCTAGTAAGTCACCTGGATTGGTGAAGAACCCAGACTAATCAGCCTTTCAACTTTTTTCAACTCAGAAGTCAAGGAATTAAATAGGTAGTATTTTTAGCAGCAGTATCAAGAATATGAATTGTGCAACTATTATGACATACGGTATTTAGCCATTTAGCACCCCAACTGCTGACGCAAAGCCCTTCCTGCCTTCCGGTTCACACAGTTCAGCTGCTTGCAAGACTTCCTGCATAAGAACGGAGAAAACATTCAAGATAACTCCTGCCTCAGACGAAAGCTGTAGGTACCTTTTTAGTTGGCAACTGGTTCTTCATTACCAGGGAAATAGTTTTATCAAGCACTGCAGACTGGGCAGCTACATAAGGAAGAAAAAAAAAAAAGTGTATTAAGGCTTTCTTTCAGGCAGCAATTATTTCCATTACTAGAGCAAACACTAGTACCCAGGCATTTTGTTGGGCAATTCATCTGTAATTGAACTTACATGTCAAATCAGTTTGGGAAGTTTATAGTCCCAGATAAGGGGGGGGGAGGGGGGAAGTTTTTGGAATAATGCTTTGGCCTCGCTGTTTCCAACATGCTAAAGTTTAATGAAACTTGAGCTATATAGGTTTTTAGCCTATGCCCATTGTCCTATGCTAAATTATACTATAGATATTATAAATTATACTATATATATCTCCCAAACACTACGACTCTAGCACACTGAAGTTTTGTTTCATTTTCAGTGCTGTAAAGGAAATATTCTAGACTCATTTGCTGGAATAGTTGAATATACTATTCTTCAAGGGACACCAATAACATACTGTATAGCCTTTCTTTGTTTCCACCCTCTTAGTCGAATTTTTTTCCGTTGTGAGACCATATGCCTAAAGCATTTTCATATTGGACCCTGTGGCTACAAGTACAGAACATGTGATTCTTCAATAGTAACTTATCAGTTAGCTGACACATATGCATGAGCTTCTAAGATAGAGCAGAAAGTTTTGTTACTGAATGATGACAGAGTGCAAGAGTAGTACACTCATTTTATGCCATCCCATGAACACGAAAACAGAATTCGTTTGTCTGTGAGGCATTTGGAACAAGAGAACTGTGGGTTAATGGCATCAGCATGGTCTGGGGCTAATTAGTTGGCTCAGGAGACTTGGGTCTTTTTGGAAGCTGGAAATAATTGAAGCCAAGACCTCAGGAGTAACAAACTAAACAAAAAGCTTACTGTCACTCCCACGCTCTTCATTGCACACACAAACACACGTGCAACTTTACCTACAGCTGCAGCGGTTTTTGATGTTGGAAGGTTGGTGCAGTCTCCAATACCAAATACATTAGGATACTTTTTATGTTGAAGAGTTTCCTTGTCTAGATCCACCCAGCCAATTTCATCCGAGACAGGACTGTTGATGAGTACATCAGGTGGCCCCATGGGGGGTGTGACATGGAGCATTTCATACTAGACAGAAAGAAAAGGCATTCAATGGCTAATTTATCAGACCACATCATACCTGTGTTGATATAAGGCAATAAGAACAGTGTGGAGAAAGGTTTCCTTGGTTTGTTTTTTTGTTGTTGTTGTTGTTGTTGTTTTTAAACACAAGTATATAGAATGGAAATTTGCTCTCAAATTTGAAGTGCATCCTTTTATTAGTATGAACCTTCTCAGGCAATTCCACTCAGACTGGCATAACAGCAATTTGCCTTCCTCCATATACACCTGACATTCCCAACATATACTAACAAGGCATACAGAATTCCAGGCATGGTTTATGAAATATTTTTCTTCTCTCTCCACAATAGTTTCAAACTTTTTAGTCTTACACTAAAGTTAGAGATGGTAACAGCAGTATACAACGAAGCAGACATCATGTTATTATAGCGTGGCAGTTATGTTACAGTATACGAGGGAAAGAAATAGGACCAAACTAGAGGTCTGAAAGCTCCTCACCTGATGAACTTCAGTCACTCCAGGTTTGTCCAAGTTTTCAAACACAGCTTCCTGCTTGTCTGCTCGAACTTCTACAAGGTTGCGCTTATAGTTAACAGCAATATTCCTCTCCTTTATTATTTCAAGTAATGCATCAGCATACTTCTTGACACCAAAAATGACACCGAGTGAAGTGTTGAACATTATGTTTGCTTTGGAACGTCTTCCTGTCTGCACAGAGAGATCAAATTACCCTTTTAAGAAACTGTGACAAGCTAGCAGAGACAAAAGAATTACACTGCACTACTGAAGAGCTGATGGAACTATTAATGCAGTTCAATTATTAATGAAGTATTAACATTAGAACTCTCGAGATGCAGCTATTTCACACCATGTTAGAAGCTAGACAAGATAATCTTTGCCCTTTCTGAGTGAGGTACTGAAGACAGCCCCCTGCAAAATCGCTAGTGAGAAAAGGTGGCTGCAAGCCACTGAGTAACTGCTGTATGGAGGTCAAGCACTTGTAGCAGCTTAGCATTATATAGCTTTTTGACACCTTCAGTTCTATGCATTATTCAGACACTCGCACAACAGATAGCTCATGAAACTTAAACGCATATGAAGCCTGAGACACCTCCACTTGGAGTTGTCTTTTGTTTACACTAAGCTTGCTGTAACAGCCTGGTTAAGCCTCCTCCTGATGCTGAGACAGTGTGCCACAAGGAGCAAATTAGCTGCTTTTCAGACAAACAGCAACAGATATTAAGTACTTAAAGTATACTTAAAGAATTACTTAATTCCAGCCAGCATTATTTTAGTGCACCACTTGAAGTTATAAATTAGGCTGAGAACAGTTGTATCTGTAGCTCACCAGAAGCAAGGTAAGCAGTAGTTTCCTTACGGATTCTGAATTCTGCAAGTTTCTCCAATATTAAATATATGCTAAATACTTACATGATTCAGTTAGCTTTGTTTATTATAAATTAATAATAGAAAAAGCAACTCAGACACTTTAATCATCCTGAGTCACATTCCTCTTGTGTGGTTTTTATTTGTTTTAAAGATAATAAGAACCCCTTAGAACAAGCCTTCCTTCCAACTGTGGAAACCAGCACTGGCAGCGAGAGTAAAATACTTACTTTCCTCCAGTAGGCCTCTGATAAATACATGATCTTCTGAGGAGCCCCTGCACACTTCACTGGAGTATTTGGAAAAGTGAAGATAGCATTTCCTTCCTTGAAATCTTGTAAAGCTTTCCATGTTTTCTCTACTGTATGAACTGAATAATTGGAACCTATTTTAGGGTGATGAAAACCCTCAGGCAAGCCTTTGATCTAAGAAAATGAAATTAAGGTTTAAAGTACAGATGGCAAAAATTTTGTCATCGTCATCATCAAGTATTAAACATAGACTTGAGAAACAGCTATTTAAGAAGCCTCTAGCAAAAGGAAAGCCATACATACTTGCTAGTTAACATTTTTGAAAATAAGCCTAGCAATCAAACAGATATTTCCACTAGAATTTAGTAAATTATTTAGTAGATGTAACATTTACTGAAATTACTCTGGTCTGCAACATCTGTAGCATAAGTGTGCAGTGCAGACCCAGACCCAACTTTTTGTAGATTAGTGCATGAAATTCAGAATAAGAATATATAAAGTCACTGCCACATCACTGTAAGTAAAAAAATCACATTAAAAAAAAGTGTTATGAAAATTTAGAAGATGAACAAAACTCTACAGCATTCAGTTGCAGGTACCTGTATTTCCTAGGCTTATTTTAACTTGACTGCCTCCAATAATTACTTCCCTACTACTCCTCCTACGCCTGAGCATCTGCTTGTGAGAAAGGGAGTTGTCCCCACTTCAAAATAATGGATTGCAGAAATTCTGTGAGAAAACGAAGTCGTTACATGCACTGCAATGTGTTTGGGACTTTGCAGTCTACACCAGGAACAATGCTGTTGGTGAAGACAAATAAGAACAACCATCCCTCTTTTTAAACTGGCCACTTTCGTTTTAAAGCTATATAAATCTGTTACTGTGAATTTTATTCACTACAGAGTAATAGGGCTGTATTACATGGCTTCTACTACTGAATTTAGTTTTATCAGGTTGTACTGAAGAGAAGACTGAGAGGGTCACTGAACACAATGCAACTCCTCACTCCACTGACCTAATCACCAGAATTTATCTGGTGAGACTACAGTTAACTAAGACTAGCTCTTGCTTTACGTATGCTTTGGGAGCTATTCAGAGAGATACTCAGATATACATCATATGGAGGTCAGGTCAGGTCAGGTTAAAACCATGAGAGTCAAATTGCTCAAACATCTTGCCGTTGTGTTCTCCTCCTACACACCACTCTGGTCATTCTTGTGACATATAATGGTATTAACATTTTCCTGCGAGTGCCACTGTATAAAGTGTACAGGAAACCTAACAGAGGGGAAGGGCCCCAGGGCCTATTTAAACACAAGCATGGTAACTCAGCTGGTCCCTTCTGAAGTGCATCCTTTAAGAAAGATGAGAGTGGGTCAAATTAATTCTATAAGAAAGATTTTACTGACTGCTGTGTGTTCCTCACTTCTGTTCACACTAGAGATGCTTCGGACTACAGCCAGCATACCTTATTATCTCATTATTACAGACTGCTTTTAAGTTCCAGAATTAACTTGCTGCCCCATCTGCTGCTATTGCCATAGAGATGCAACACTGCTTTAAAAGACCTTCCCAAGGGTAATTTGGGTTATTACATAGAGAACTGTGGCAGGAATAAAGTCATTAAGCTGTCTTCTGGCTCTTTAATTCATATTAGCATTCAATATCTTGCAGTAAAAAATGTGTACTGAAAAGCCATTTACTTTAGTGAATCATAAGGGTACCTGATACCATTAAAACTAGTAAAAACATGATTACTGTAAAATAAATACCTTTTCGTAATGCAGACTAATCCCAAGGGCAATTATCAAATACTTGTAAGATATCTGTTGTGTAAAGGGGAAGAAAAAAAAAAAAAAGGTATTTTAGACAAAAACCAAAACATTACCTCAAAGAAAATTTAAGTTCTCTTACAGCAACAGTCATAAGGGAAGGAGACATAGGGAGCATTAGTAATATAAATGTTAACCTCTAAGAATAATCTATAGTTAAAATGCTAACTGCATTACAAATTATACAGACAGCCTTTGCTATATACAAAACCAAGTCTTTGGAGCAGAATATTCTATCTTTTGTGTTCAGTTCACTATAAACAGGGAAGAGACTTACAAAAATGATATTTTAAGTTGATGTTATTCTAATCTAGTTACCTACAACAATTTTTATTAGAAACAGATTTTAGGATCAAGTACTTCTCATAAGACTAAGTAGAATTTCCTGGCCTCCTAGATGCTGGAGGAAGGTCTTGCTCAATAGCCAGTTCCAAAGGGACCTGCAGGAGGTGGACACACAACTCATGACACAGAATAAGAGACTAAGAATAACTTTTTTTTTTTTTTTTAAACATTATTACCTTGATATCATTCTCCAGCCAGACACAGTTCTTATCTGGATCCAATGCTGTAACTCGAGATTTGATCCACTCGACACCTTTAGGCATTACGCTTCCTGTTGGACGGGCTGAAGTTGCCAGCTGCTTTGCACCACCGCCAACCAGGGTCCACAGCGGCTGATAGTAGTGAGTCTGAAAGAAACGTTCAAATGGACATTTAAGAACTGTTTAAAGGGATTTTAAGACGAAAGCATATCACTTCAAATAGGAAGCATGTGCTCTTAACATTGTATTATTATTAACAAAAGAAGCTGCATAAATAACCAAGAGTTTTGCATGACAAAGCTGGAGGGATGCATGCATCTCTATCATGAGCAACCAATTTCATGCAAAGCCTTCTAAGAGATTGCTAGTTGGTTTCCTCTCCACAATTAAAAACGTGGGGTTGCAGAGGGATGAGGATCAGATCAATCTGGTCACACACGTAAAACACTTATTCTTTTCAGTGCTCTACAGCTGAGGAATACTTACCTTACTTGGCTCAACAACAGCCACGTTTCCTGCACCCACTTTCCTCTTCATCCGAGCACTCATGGTGATTCCACCGGCGCCTCCACCCAACACAAGTACTTCATAATAATCCTTGGCAGCACACCTGGCTGCTGTATGTAAGCCAAAGGAGCTCATCTTCTGCATTCCCGGTTTCAGCAGCCATGCACCAGGACGGAGACAGGAACAGGAGGACACTATTCCAATTGCTGACATCTTTCAGTAAGTGGGAAGCTATGAGATAAGGAAAGGCACCACTAACAATTACAGAAGGTAGGATTCATATTTATTTATATGCCTGGATGAATCTTCAAGGCAAGAACTAGAATACTAAACCTTTGTTGCAGCTAAATCACTAATTTGCAAATTGATTGTAATCAATTGTGGGAAGAAACAAAAAAGTCAATCATGACCTCTGCCAGGAAATTGAAGTTTCACACAAGCAAATGAATTCTAATAAAGCATAAGAACATTTTCTGGTTGTCATGGCAGGAAAGCGCATCTGGTCCTATAGCACAGGCAATGCCTGCGCTGTAACTCCAGCTGTAATATTACAACCCTGAAGAGATGAGTGCCACAAAAAGGAAGAAGAATTTGCTAGGCGTTGTACATCACAAATACTGAACAAGGTAGTTGTGTGAACATACTGAGTGCCGTTCCACTCACTGTAATATGTCAGCCAAACACATCGTTACATTGGTAATTTAATGTTATGATGTACCAGCATATGCACACATCAGACATACCCTTCTCACTGCCTCGCAGCAGTGCAAGCCATTAGGGTAAGTATGCCAAGTTCTATGGTGCTTTGAGCAGGGGCATGTGTATTAGTCTGTCCTTGCAGGAGAAGTAGTGATCCCTAAGTTTTTCATAGGAAAACAAAGTTGAGTGAAACAAGAGTTTAAATCTTCCTAGATCTGGGATCTTTGAATATACCCCAAATACTTAGTTCTCTATCCATGGTCACCTCTTAGCTTTTACATCAGCAAAGCAGCTGGAAATGAAGGTCAGAAATCCATACTTATCCCTGCTAGAGCTGCGCCCTGTCACCTGACAAGTGAGAGCCAGAACACTAAAGCACGATATATCTCGACAATTGTAGCGCTGGATATGCAATTGTGTTATCTAGAAGACAGTCAAGGTTAACCCACGTTTCCCTCCCTCTGCTAGAGTGAACAAGAACTTTTCCCATTCTGAATCCATTGTTTGCACACACTGGATATGAGGTTTTGGCTTTTCAGTAATAAACCAGGTATAAACTCATTTTAATTCAGTTCCTTATTGCCATGTTGCCAGTGAAGAATGAGTAACCATTGTAACCTGAAAAGCAACGTATGACAAGACCTTCCTGTGTTCTGTACCTGCTCCCCTTTGTTTAATTCCTTGAGTCATCAGGCAAGAATTCCAGCTTTTTCACTTAAAAAGGGTAGAACTCATTTATAGTACTTACAGACAGAAGCCTGAAGACTAAACTAGAAACCTCAAATGTTTTAAAGAAAATCTTCCATGGTCAGCTTCAAAAATTCTCCACTATGCTAGATGTAGTTGAGCAATCCATTCTGTACTTTCATGTGTTATCTTAACATCCCTCACCCCTGTGTACCCCAAACTCTTTATGAAGTCCCATTATTAACCCCTCCAGTACCATTAATTTGGGACAAAGAGGGAAAATCTCAGAGATGTGCACTGTAAAAACAATTTTAATAATTTTGTTTTACAGGAAGTTTCCGAGATGCACACATATTCTTCCCATCCCCCTTCAGATTCAGAATAAAACCCCCAACTCCAGAGTAAGTTAGTTTCACTTTAGAAGGCTGTTTATCATCTATCTAGTGCAGGCAGCTATTTAAAGATGTGGACAGACTGCTCAAGCAAGGGGAGGAAGTTGTTCTAGCCCTAGAAGTAAAAGTTACCTGATGGAGACGTGTCCTGCTTTCTCCAAGTCAGAGAGAGATGAATTGTGAAGAGTAAGTTTTGCAACTTCCGTCTGTGAAACAGTTTTAAGAGGGACAGCCTGTTTCCGGAAGCTCATGAACACAGGATTTTGCTTTGGGTTTTATTAAACACACAGAACAGACACAGTGGCCTGCTGGCTGACAACACACACCATGGCCGGACCAAGAGAACAAGACTTCATTTTTGTAATGCTAACTAAGCAATAATTATCCTCTAACCAAATGATTTTGAAGTAAGCATGCTTATTAAGCACACACAAGATGCATCTTAACTAACAGCAGCCTAACTGATGAGAACGCAGTGTTAGGCTGCTTCTGAGCTGTTTCAGAGTATACAGAAACAAACAACCTGAAGTGTCATTTGAAGACAACTGTTTTAAGAAGAACCACAAAATTCTTCATATTAAACTCCCAAGTTAGACAGCAGCTGTACAATCATGTCAAGTCAACAACACATCAACCCTCTACTTTGGAGGTTGGAGATAAATGAAGAGGGGAATTACAGAACAAAAAATGAAGGTAAAGGGGAAAATTTGTAGTCAGCCTCCTGAGCTGAGCTGAAATTTTAAGCTTTTACAAGACCATTTTAACACACAGCACGCTTATCCACCATCATTTAAACTATGCACAACGAAACGACAGTTGATACTAGCCTTATAGAGCACGAAATCACATTGCTAATGAAGGTCCGTATACGAGTCTTACAGCACTGCCTAGAAAGTTAAAGCCTACGATACACTTCACCTTAGTGAGGGCTTCGCTTAGCCCGAGACAGTTCTGCTGTTTACGACTAGTTCTGTCATCAGGAAAGGAAATTCTGTTCTACAAATGCTTTCAAGACACAGTGGTTTGCTACAGCGTTGGCAGCTTGTGTAATGCTACTGCAGCACAACTCATCTAGCACCACATAAAAATCAGGGCAATGGGACTCACAGTAAGTCCACAAAAAATGTCATTTCTATCAGGAGAATTCGCATTTCAAAGCTTCCCCCCCTTTTTTTGAAAACAGATATTTTCAGACTTAGAACAGACTTAGCTTGACGATAGTCAGTGTCTGTCACACATAAAGTTCTTTTCCCTTTTACTGTAAGGCTATTTGTTTGCATGCTTTTAGAGTAAGTCTACTCAATACTGAAGAAAATGCACTTAAAAAAAAAAAAAATCACAGTTAAGACTGACCACGAGAGCTCAGTATTCTTTAGTGTTTGAATGTCATTAATCAGGTAAAAATAGTACAAACATAAAATAGTGACTTTTCAGTAAAAAAAAAAATAAAGTAAACAGAAAAAGCTGTTTTCCAGAGTTAGTGGCTTATAACAGACTGAGAAAACAAACCTAAGGAACTATCTTCATTAAGCTGTTCTTAAAAAACAAATGAATGACGTTTCTACAAGCATCCCGGAAGAAATTAATTGGTTACCAACTCTTTTTTAAACTTTTCTTTAAAGAAGAACCTTTCTGAAAAGGTTTATTAGGTAATGCATTACGATTTAATATATTTTTGTGTATTTTACCCAATTCCAATCTCTATCCAAGAAAACAGCCAGTTCTGTGCAGAACCCAGACCAGAGCAGCTGAAGTCTACCTAACTGCATTCATTACAGTTTTTGCTATAACCTACCAGCCAGCCTATGAACAAGCTCAAAGCGTAAAAGTTTTCTGGCTACAGCTCCCCACGTATCGATAGCCGCAAGTAAATAAAATCAACCTCTATGCAATAAGACATGGGCAACAAGTCAGAAATACAATGTTGGCAAATCACAAGAGAAGTGGTTAATTACAAGCACCAAAATTCAGTCTCGCATGCACTTATTAGGTCCACTAACACAGAGAGTACTTTTTCAGGATTAATTCTGCAGTATTACTTACACAGAGGAGGTGTCACAGAGCAGGTACACCCCCAGACCCGAGGGACACACAGAATACCAAGTGTTACAAGGCATTCTCTTGCCAGGTCTCCAGATCCACATCCAGTAAATCAGCCTTGAGAGACGCAACTAGTGCCTAGAACAAACACCTGACTGAAGCATGACACTTCATGCAGAGACACTCAGGACAACTACAGTTTCTTCCTCTCTGGAGCACCCATCCTATCGTACGCTTAGCTCTCAAGACTGACTACTTCATTGCGCCAGTTTACCAGCAGTCTATCGCAGGGAGTTAGAGCCAGTGAAGTTTGACAAGTCTTACTAAAGAGCAAAGATTATGGCAACGATCCTCTAAAGAGCTGACCGCAGGTTAACAGTTTAAGCTTTCCCTCCCTGCACAAATACTCAGCAGCTCCAGCGTGCCAGCACGGCGGGGCACCGGCTCTCCTCCGCGCCTCAAAGCCTTACGCATCGAGCTCTCCAACAGGGAAGCGGTGACCGGCCACCGGGCCGCCCGCCCGCGGGTCACGGCGCACCGGTCTTCCCGCCACCGCGGCGGCCGCCCAAGTCGCGCACCGCGGGGCGGCAGACCCCGTCCTGG
>VZSZ01003187.1:1553691-1565434 GCA_013398815.1 Ibidorhyncha struthersii | reverse complement strand
GGCGGAGCGCGGCGGCGCCGGGTGCTGGCCGGGCGGCGGGCAAAGGCCGGGGTCCGGCCGGGAGGGCAGCGGGGAGCTGTGCCAGCCCCGGGCCGCTTTCAGCCAGGCGTCCGACCTCGCCGAAAGGTCCAAACCCCGTTCGGGCAGCTGCGAGCGCCCCGAGGAAAGCTGAAGAGATTTCGGCATCACAGCAGCTTTGCCTGCCTGGTTGTGTTAATATTTTTTTTTTTCCCCCAGCGTGTCCTTCCATCTTCAGACCAACTGCTCTTTCAGCTTAAAAATCAGACTTAAGCCTGGAATCCCACCGCGTTAAATATGTCTGTTTCTTAATAGTTAATGTATAAGTCAGACTAACAGTCCTAAGCAGAAATGGGGGTGTAACTCATGGAGGAAGAGGATCCTTCCAGCTGAAGTACATGCACAGAGCAGGGCTGCCAGACTTCTTTCTGTTCAGCTAACTGCAGCGCCAAGCCTTAACGAATTTCCCCTAAAACTTTATAGGGCCTTTGATTTATGGCATGGTGACAGTGTGAAGTAGTAACAGCTGTTAATCCACTAAGCCACATTTGTCAAGCCAAAAAGTCATGCAAAGATTAGTGCCGAGAGTAACACACGCAGACAAAATTACTTATGCCAACTCGTATGCACCAAGCAACCAACAGATCCAAACCGTGTGTCAGGCCATTTCCTTCTCAGGCTCAACCTTCCTCTCCTGGCACAGGGCAAACTGCTCAGCTGACACCCAGCCAAGGGTGAAAAGCGATCAAGAGTGGGGGGCAAGCCCTTGAGGAGTTAAATGGGAAGACACCACAAGGCTGTTCCACTATCTGTGTGCAACTGAGAAGCAGAAGGGAACGAACTATTCTGCAGGCTGCCCATGTGAAAGAAGAGCGGTACGTGTGTCAGTCCACCGGCGCACTCAGGCACGCACACCGCAATCCTCCCCTGCACTTCCGAACCAGAACAGTTTCTCTGTCCCAGCTCCACAGTTGTCACCCGTTCAGCACAGGCGCATTGCCACTCCTCACGGCCAGCCAGTGGCAAACCAGCTAACACTCTTTGCTTGCTTGTGCCACTTGTCTTATGCTTTGTGTTACTTTGAGCTTCTGTGTGTAGAAAAGAAGCATCGGCTGCTTTTCTCAGTTTACAGTTGAAAGCCAATAATCATAAAGTCAAGCCTGATAATTCACCTCTGTTCCCACAGTCATTCCCTGCCGGGTACAGAGGTTGTTGGAGATGAGGCCACAGCACTTCACATCTGAATTAGAAGGACTCATTTTGCCTCCTTGTAAAAACCCACGCTATCATTCCCAGTTAGTGGCTGTTCTCACAAAAATACACAAAATAAGTCCAAGAAGCAGGTTTAGCCAAAAGATAGCATCGATTGTTGCAGGATACAAGTTACCCTTTCAGAGGAACTTCTCAATAGTTGGTAGTTCCATACACGTATGCGAGGTTTCTGTAATAACACTTTCCACAGCTACACAGAACCAGCTACACCAGACTAAAATGTGTAAACATGAAAGTACGAAAGCCCAAAGTTAAAAGGCCTCTGAAGAAAACAATTTTTTTCCCATTACTTGCATAAGAGACTTGGCACATCTAATACTAGTTCCACAGAAGATCTGCACAACATTATTCTACGCGAAAGCACTGTCACAACCCTCCCTCCCAATTTTAGTCGGATGCCTTCCCTTTTCTCACTTCTGAGTGCATCTGAAAACAAAACCCTAATACATGTGCTTCTTTGAGTTTTGAACCAAGTAACTCTGATGCTAAATCTGGACCCCTGCCAAACCCTGATCTGAACCCAACTGCACATTCAGCTGGCACCAGCCTAGAGGTCCCACCTAGATCCACTTAGCGTAGTAGGTCGCTCACTTCAGGCTGACCGAATCCAAAATCGCACCCCTGCAGGAGCTGTGACCTAGTGACCACTGACACTTCCATATCTGAACTTGATCAGGTTACCTGTAAGCAGCAACTCTAAGCCTTAATCTAGCGGTCCTTCTCTATAGACAGAAAAATAGCAAAACTATTAAATTTGAATAAAAAGATAACCCAAACCACTTACTAGATGAATAATTAATAATAAATAAATGACCTCTGATGACAGTGCACTCCCATGTAGAGGCAAAGGCTCATTTTTCAAAGCTGCTGAACACCTACACTTTCATGGATTTCACTGGACAGAAAATGTACTGGGAGAAAACATAATCGTTATCTTTAAAACTATAACATGGAGATTAGATATATTTGTTAATACATCAATACAAGTGACTTCTCTGAAGAGAAAAAAAACACACATGGTTTACGATCACATCTTATAAAACACCCCAACTCCCATTTTTTTTTAATTTTTAAGAGCTTCCTGACTTCCCATTCCCAGCTGCCCTAGCATAGTCAGCGTACAGCCTTTTATCACATTTTTTGTTCCAAGAGGTTGAACCTCATCTCTGTCCATGAGAAAATAAATTTGTTTAGGTTTTTTTTAAACACATTTTTAGGATTGTCTTTTAATATTAAAAGATCTTCTTTATGCTCCCATACGTATTTCCTCACAAACTTCTTACAGAGATGGTCTGCAATTTTAGTAAAGAAATTACTTAAATGAATATCTTAACTTAGAACACATACACCAAACACAAAGAAACTACTCACCTGTAGCACAGAGCCCTCCCGCAGCTGCACGAGTGCCACCCAACCCTCCCGCAACAGCAAAGTCCAGGCAGGGTGAGGGGGTGGAAGCTGCTGTGCGAGGGCTGGGCATACTGCGCCTGGCTGCACCCCTCCTCGGGGCCACTGGCACCCTGGGGTGCCTGCGGGAGCAGTGGGTAACTCTCCCTGCTCACCAGACAACTGGGCTTCCCTGGGAAGCCCGCAGCCACAGCATGCGCCTCCTGGCCTGTTAATTATACCAACCACCCCACAGGACAACATCTACATGTCTGTCTAGGCTTAGACTGCAAGTTCTCCAGGATGGGGATTTATTCTTCCATGCAAAGTGCCTACCTGATAGAGAGCACAATCTCAATGAATTTGAGTAACAATGGGTGATGTCGAAGAACAGCAGTAATTTCCTCACATCATCTTTGTTTTTTTTTTTTCTTGGAGATACTCTTCCTCTGGCATACCTCTAAATTATAGCATCTGAAAGGCTAACAAAAGAGAAGCAGTAGTAAAAGCCAAAAAGAGTAGAAGCAAAGCAGAACAGAGTAAGAAATCATTCTCATATATACCTTACCAACATGACTTCTTACCCAGTTTTAAAGACTGGAAAACTAGCAACTTCAGTTGAGCACTGAAGGGCTGAAACATTGGTTTCAGTAGTGGGGTGGCAAGGAGTCCATATTAACTGTTCCGTTATTACTCTTGCAGGCTCTATTTACACAGGAGGATATTGCTCTTTACATGACTCCCAGGTGACAGGTGAAAAGTCTTGCTCATCAAGGCCATAAACTATATTGCTTATTTAAAGGTATAGTGTTCTGCTGACCAGTACGTGTACAGATGGTCTCGCTTTGACAGCAACGCTGGGATGTATTTTCATTGCAACACATGAAACAAAATAGATCAGCCTTATCTTTTTGTCTTGAATCTCAGTGTGAATGACAGTGCAAAATTAATTACTTCTGTAAATTACTGCTTTAGAGACTATTGTCTTCGCATGTGTACAAATTTCGAAGTTATTTTTTATCAAGCTTGCAATGATTTGCTTCGTTAAGTCTGTAAAAGCTGAATACATTTGTTGCACCTTTTCCATTTGCCAAGAAGGGTGTTCTGTTTCCCTTCTGAAACCTCATGGCCTAACACCCTGGAGATAAACGGATACAGAGGAACAAACCCAGGAGGGAAAGACTAAGTTACCAGGTATGGCCAACATTTGCACTTTAAAGCTACATAACGCTTCAGGAACCACACTTAGGTTATGGACTCGAGTGAGTCATAACCTCCCAAATCCGTGGTTGCCAATAGTTCTTGCCTGGAGGAAAACAGTTAAAAATTCGCCACACCAGCACTGTCGTGACACTGTCAGGTCCCAGTATCAGAGCTGTTCTTCCCAGCAGTTTTAGTTCCATCACCTACATAGGGAATATTTGAGAAAGCTAAATTTGTCACATCATAAGAGTTCTTGGCTGCACTGGTATCTCAAAGGACTGGTTTGAAGACATACAACGGTGGTGGGGATACGGCTGTCCAGTTTTGGTGCCTGTTTTTCTACAAATCACTTTGCCAAGGAGTAAGAAAAGTAAAGTAAGTACAAGTGTACTTCAAATTACTGGGAAGCAGTGATATTTGTGTCAAAACCAACTGTTTATTTCAACTTAAGCTACACTTTGATTTAAAAATAAATAAATGAATAAGTAGATTAAATCATCTTTGCTACCTTCACATACCGCCTTACTAGGAAACTTGGTGCATACTGTTTCGCCTAGCATGAACAGCCAGATTAATATTTATGCTGCTGTAATTTGTATTCTTAGAGATTTACACCACCAAGTCCAAGTCCTGCAAAGTTTTTAGCAGTTATATTCACACAACTAATCCAACAAAGATCAAATAACCAATTAGATTTAATGAGGTTTAAAAAAAAAAAAAAAAGACTCCTGCTAGGTGAGGAATTAAAGTGTCAAGCTCAGAATTAAAATAAACAGCCAGCACTGTTGCAAAGCAAGCAGTAGGTGGCAGAAAGTATCTACCCAAGCATAACTAGCAATAAATCAGCCAGAGAACTCTCAGATCACAGAATCACTACAGAATGGCTACAGAAACAGCCTTCCCATTATTATTTATGCTATTATCACTTCAGTCACAGCACACTGAATAAAGCCAGATAAAGTATTCTGTAGCCATTTTTCAAGAAGAAACGAGTATCTGTTTTACGAACATGGCAGAGCTACCGCTATCAGTGAAAAAAGCCAGATTTCACCAAATTAAAAATTGGCTCACGTAAAGCTATAGGTGGGGGAACCCAAATTCAGCATCCAGGTTAACAATAGCAAAGATAAAAGCATGGGAAAGCAAGGTGCCCTAGTTAGCAACAGTAATTCCTAAATTTGTAGGATCTAACAAAATAAAAATTCAAAGAGTTACTGCACAGTTAAGTGTCTTTCTTCTGCTGCTATGACTCGATAGTTTAAAAACAAGTAAGTACACCGAGTATGAAACAAACAGTACAAAAAAAAGATTGTTTTAAAGCTGCCATTTTATCTGTTTCTAAAAAAGATGCAGCTAGCTGCACCTCCTCATGCAGATGGAATAAAAAGTCAGTAAGGGAAATGTATAACACTACCACATTTATCTATTTGGTAGATTTGTTTTTTTTTATAAAATCAAGCAAGACTAAATATATACAGTAATAGAATTATTCACTCTAGCTGTGCATATTAATGCAAGCATACAAGTTTAGATGCCATTGTCATTAAATTAATTCAGTAAAAACGTGGCTTTTGCTTTTTATGCATTAAGACACAAGAGGAGCATTCGGAAGAACAATATCCTATGGAGATAACAAATTGACTAATATAATTTAAGAGCTCATTAATTGCAAAAAAGTTATGTAAACTGACCAAACTTCCCCCTATGTATGTTAATTTTTCTCCTTTATTACAGAAAGGTCATTTATTAAAATTCATTCCTTATTCATACAAAACCCAGATTTTACTACAATTTTATGAGATAAGTTATCATTGACATTTTTACGTATGTGCATGGGATTGCTCGGGCAAGCACTGCAAGCCTTCATACCTTTGATCAGAAATTATTCCAAAGAAACACTGAGATATGCAATTGCAAAAGCGTCAGTTTCTATGCTTAGAATTGTGTATTTTCAGTAAAAGTAGCCATGATTTTTGAAACAAAAAACCACCCCCACAGTGCTTCAGAGAAAGAGACCACAACTTGAAACACTAAACTGGATTCCAGATGAGTGAACACAAATCTAGAAATACCACAGGAATCTAATCCCAGTTTGGATACCGAGGCATCATTTCATCTTATCCTTTAATATGAACTGTTGAAACTCCCAGAATCTAATTTTGAGGTTACATAGAAAATTAAATATTTAAACAGTATTTAGTTAGGTACATTCTGCTCCAAAAATGGACTGTGGGAATTCTTTACATTTCTCTTAGAAATACATACAAACCACAGCACAGGCCAACAATCCATTGGCAATTAACAAACACAACTCAACTTAAAGGAAAAATACCTGTGGAAGTTTTTAATTGGTTACTGCTTCAGTAACAGCATTTCAGTGTCTCTTCAGACTGCTTCAAGTAGTTTGTTCTCCCAGCCCCAAAACATCATCCCAGTTTACCTTGCTTGTTGGATGATTACTTGTTAGAGTATGTCTTTCACAGAAAAAGATGACAAATATTAAGAAAAGGGAATTAGAAGTTCAGAAAATTGTAATACAGGAGAGTCCAGGCAGGTGTACACTGTGTAAATCATCGAAAATGGAAGAAAAAGTAAAATTGACTGTGCCCCTCTGATACCTTACCATACACATTTTATGGAAAACTTTACATAGCTTACTCTTCGTCTTACTTCAAAACACAGCACTTAAATTACTGCTTAAAAAAATAACACAGATATAAAATAACTAGTTTGTTAGACTCTAGGAACAAATACTTTAAAGCTCTTTTCCCAGTCTAGACAACATGTACATTCATTTGAATGACTGACAGTCCACACCAAGTGCTGCAAGAAAGCAATTACATTCAGAGAAATGGATATCGATCTCCATTTCACATTTAACATCAGTATACACTATTAATAATCAATTTGGGCGAGGACAGCATAACAAATTCTCTTACATAACCCTGAAGTGCAAATGAATTATTTGTTAAGGAAAAAAATTAAATGCAGTAGTTTTTCCTAAAGGTAGCTGAATTTCACATGAAGTAGAAATTGTTTAGTTTTGGTTGTTTTATTTTGTCACACAAAATGAAGAAAACACAGCTTCTAATCCCCCAGAAATCTGCTTAGACCACACAGTCCTCCTGTTGAACCACTACAGAGGCAACAGTTCCCTGGTTTGACTCAAATGTTTGTTGAAACACAAATTAGTTAATCTTTGTGTTGTGCATACATCAATTCTAAGAATCTTTACTGTTCTGCTTCCCCCTACCCCAACCAATTCAGCTGGGAAATTATTCAGAAGTTACTTTAAAGCTGTTCTTAGGTTACTTCGTCAGAAAAAATATAAGACTGCTGCAATAAAGTGAGCTTTCAGGCAAATGCCCTGGAAGTTTCTTCAGTTCATTTGAGACGCACCAAATTAAGGCTGCACAAAAAGTCAGTATTTATGAACTAGGGCATCGAAAAAAAGAGATTCCCAACTGCTTGAACCAAAGCAGTTTCAGTGAAACAGGCAGCCACCGAAATCCAGGAATGAGAACTGAACTTTAACTAGTATTATGTATTTTGTCTGAAAAACATGTATGCCAGTCATCAAATATCTCTCAGAGTTCTAAACACCACAAGAACAGATGAAAAAAATTGGACAGTTATTTAAAACTCTGATGCCTAGGTTCTCCTATATACATATATAAAAAAATTAACTTACATTATAATAATATCAAACTGCATAGCATTACAAAAGAAGGCAACTTGAATGGCTGAAATGAAAACATTTGAATGTTACCAACCCTATTATTACCATTCTGGAATTTATAATATCATAGAGTAGACTGTTGCTAGTAACAGCTATATCCCGGCTTAAGCAAAATCTGCCTTAATTCCAGAGAATGCAGAAATGATTAATTTGGACAAGTTGTTGCATGCTCTGCTTTCACGTCCTCCTAGCAGGTTTTGCTGTTAATTGCTTCTCTCTTTCAAGCTCCTTCTCACGTTGCTGTTCTCGTTCTAGTTCTTCCTTCTGCCTCTTTTGTTGCAGCTTAAGTGCTCTTTTCTAAAGAGAAAAGATTAAAATAATTCTTAGGTTTTACAGCTGTATTTAAGTTGGACCTACAAACAAAATCCCTCCAATTCTAACATTCTCTTCTCCAATCCACCCTGCTTATGACTGAATGTTGCATAAACTGTTCATTTTTTCTTCTTCCCTCCCACTTCCATCGTAATGTTCAGAAACAGCAAGTCTGTGATCTACACAGGGAGAACACAAACTGGATTCTTTTTAGTCTCACTAAAAGTCACCTTTCATGTACACCAGACAAAGTGTGTACTGTGCAATTTACTGCCTCCAAGAGAAAATCCTTTCGTTGAACATACTGAAGGACTAATCCTGCCAGAATGTAACCAGAGACTGCCTGTATAGCATGAAGTCAGTGAACTTACGCCACTTGAAATTATATTAAATAGAAGGAGAAATTCTTACATTTATGACAATCTAGTTTTCATTAAAATGGCACAGAAACTGAAACAATAACGAACTAGTTGGAACAGAGTGGATTAAGAGACAGAACAAAGCATAATTATTACACCACCTAAACACGATGATGACAGGGATTTACTAGTAGTTGAGATGCGTAAGTTGCTCAAGTACAGGTGGGAGTAAGTGAAAGTTTAAAAACATACACGGTTTGTTGCTACTGAAAACATCAATTTAAGAAGAGGACTGACTATTCTATTTTAATCGGAACTTTCAGCATGCATGCAAAACAAAAGTTAGATATTTAATTATGTATTCTTGAATTCTATGTTGGAAAGTAAAAATATTTAACCCACTCACTTTTAACTTTGATGTCTTCTCATGGAGCACCATCATTTCATTTCTAATATTCACTAACTTGTTATGATAATGTTTAGCTTCTGAAAACTTAAAACACATAACAGTTAAAGCATTGACTGTCAAGTTGGAATAGACATTTTATAAAGCTGCATAGCAAAAACAGCAATCAACACAGTGATTACCAGAACAGTTTGACAATGGATTAAACACGTTCAAGTTTTTATATATAAAGTTTACATATTACATGTATTAATATAGAAAACTACCATATCTCAACAGATGCACCCAGTAATTAAGATTCATTAAACAGAATAAAAATATTACCATTTTATGCACCATAGAGCAGTGTTTCATGTACCCTTCCTGCTAATCTGGAGGTGCACAGAGCTCATGTTGGAGTCTCAGTCCTACCAAAAAATGGCATACATTTGCTTTGGCTACTGGTTTTGAACAACTAGACTTACTATCATGGGATGACTGAGCCTGCTCTTTCTTCCCAGTGCCCTTCCTATTTAAGGGAAATATGCTGGTTCCACACCCTCTCCAGCAACAATTTGTCCCAAATATCTCAACTGGTTGGTTCTCTTCCTGTAGGTCATTAAGAATAAGGAAAATCTGTAAGTTGCTACTAATGCTTCAGCAAGAAAGTCTACACTGATAGAAATTTAAGAAAGCATAAATAGTACTTACCAAAGCATTGATATCAAGAATGGAGTTACACTCCCTGAATTTTGAAATTTCTTGTTCTAATGTTTCCAGTAATACCACTTGGTTCTGTCTGAAACAAAAAAAGATGCATAAAACTAAAGTAAAGCAGCACATATGATTTTCAACCAGCCCTTTAAATAAATACTACTTTCGATTGTAACAACAGAAATACGTGCTTCCCAATATCAAATTCCTTTTGTGCATTGCTAGGTGATTTCAACAAAGACAAGTAAATGGTTTTCAAAAAATACCAGCTGAGTACACACAAATTCAGCTGGTGTCATACAGCATGATAAGATATCCACGATGAATATCCAAAAACCCTGAAAAGGCACTTTGCAGGTTGCAGTGAGTAAACACCCCCAGGTCAAATGAAGGGAAAAACAATCAGCCCTTGACTTTCCACTCAGTTGTCTCTGCGTCATGCTGCAGGACTAAGTTATTTCTGTACAGAACTTGCGTGGATCCTTTGTGCTTATTAAGGAGCTTCCATCCCACACAAGTCAGCTAAAGTCTTTCCAGACACCGGCTGTCGTTTGCATGCAGCATAACCACATCATGCATTGTGAAATCCAAACCCATGTACCCTGCAAAACTTGAGATGGATCTCTGTAAAGCCCTTTCCAGTATCTTTGCATCCATGGCAGATCCAGTCTGCATTTGAAATAAACTATTCTCAGTTATCAGTGAGATGCCAATGTACAAAGAATTATTATCTGTTTAGCTCCTTAATTATATTTTCCAAGTGTATCTTTTGCAATACAGTTTAGAGACTAGACGACAAACAATAGTCAGCACTACAGGCTGCCCTGAATACAAACTGCATCTCTGCAAGCAAAATAAATCCAGCTTTTAGCAGATTTTCCACTACAAAAGTGAATAAATATTTAAGAAATCCACGTGTCTTCTGCTATACTTGGCTTGGGGGGGGGTTAGTGTTATAGTGTTATACATTCTTTAGTCAAAGTTCTGATAGGCTACAATGCAGCTTACACACACCCCAGTACTCTCACAAATTACTTAACTATTCAGGATGCTATAGTCAGAACAAAGAAATGCTACAATAAACTATATTCCAGTTAAGGGTAGCTAGAACACTGTACTGAAAAAAAAAGTGGCAAACAACGTATGCATATATAAGAAGTTGGTTTTAAAAATTTGCTTACGTAAGTTCCTGTAGTGCTGATTTTGATCGCTGAAGATCAGGCAGATAATGAGAAATCAATCCTTCAGTTAGCTGCTCCACAGCTTTCTCATCTATTAAAGGCAGATCTTCTACTACTCCTTCATCTGGTGATGCATCACTAGGACCTATGCCAAGGAATAGCAAGATTGAATGCAACAGGTCAGCACGCACTTCAAGTTTCACCTAGAGCAACTATATTTTCCTGTTTAAAAATTAAAAGCATTTCAACACTTAAGTTGTAATTCTTTGCACTTTTTCAACTAACTTGTGCTTCCTTTTTCCTCTTCCTCCTTATCCCTCCCTTATTCCCAGTCCTACATTGTGAGCTCCCTGGTGAACACTTTTATCTGAACACCAGCAGACCAGAAAGAGGGAAACAAAATATTCCAAACACATCTTATAAAACAAATTCCCAGTACTTCAGTCTACTGAGGAAAAAAAAGGGGCAATATCAGTTGTTCTGGCTATGCATTAAGAACACCTGAACATTAACACACCCCCATCCTTTGCTTTCAAACTCAGAGAACAAACCTAGGCCTACCAAAAAAGGTCTGTCACTCAAAACATATTAAGAGCTCATTAAAACACCACATCCTGAACTCCAAATGTTTACAAGAGTTAGCAGTTACTGTGAATTTCACCTGGGCAAGCTACAACTATTTATTGTGTGCAGAGCTCTCGGAAAATAAAAACCTTTAATGTGTAGGCCACATCGCACAGGAGAAAAAGAGGATGGCGGCACACATTTCGTTTCCGAGTGCCCCCAGCCGTAGGCGGGGGCGGTCGGGGGAGCCAAAGCCCCGTCTCACGGCGGCCCGCCCCGCGGCCGGGACACAGAGCGCTCCCCGCGGGCGCTCAGCTCTGACCGTAGCGGGGTGAGGCCGCAGCACCCTCCTCGGGCCTTTCCCCCACCCGCCTTGCGCCCAGCGCGGCCGTCCCTCACACACCCAGCGAGCGCCCGGGGCTGGCGGCCGCCGCCGCCGCCTCCTTCTCCTCAGGCCGCTCCGCGACGCTCATGGCTGCCGCTCCCCGCGAGGTCCCTCGGGCAGGGCAGGGGGCCGCCCGGGCCGAGGCCGAGACTGCGGCGGGAGGAGGCGGGGGCGCAGGGCCCGGCCGGGCGGCGGGGCTCCAGCCGCCCTCACCCAGCGGGGCGG